>JACEFZ010010571.1:0-75000 GCA_014155875.1 Cepaea nemoralis
AATTAAACAGATTATGTATTGTTGAGGTTTGAAAATAATATTGTTTGAAATATTTGTATATTGCTTGATAATTATAAATTTTAGGATGGAATCCCAAGATTTTTCACAGGTAATGACTGGAGTTGGCGGGGCAATATCAAGGTTGGATGCAGTGTTAAGACAACAAAATATAAGCACTGATGTTGAAAGATTTAGTGGTCAAGCAAATCAGTTTAAGAAATGGATTATTTCTATTGAGAAACATGCATATTTAGTAAACGCTACAGATGGAGAGAAAAGAATTTGGCATACAGAACAAGTACAAGTCCAGTTTCTGACCACATTAGAAGAAAGTTAGAAGCAGCAGGAGGTGAAACCTGGGAAGAAATTAAAGATGATCTCGCAAGAAAATATGCTGAAATTACTGATCCACAACACGCATTCTCAGTATTGCGACAGACTAGACAAAACAGCACAGAAAGTGTTCAGTTATACAGTGACAGGTTAATCAATTTAGCTGAAGAGTCATTTTTAGGACAGAATGTACGAGCAGAAGAAGTGGAACGGATGTTAGTAGGGATTTTGTTGATGGGATTAGGTCAGATGGATTGAAATTTAAATTATTAAGAGAGAATCCTGCAAGATTGTCACAAGCGGTAGATATCGCTATACAAGAGGAAAGCTTGAGGAGGAGGTTTAGGTTAAGGGTAGGACGAGAGTTAGGTAGTAGTCGGAAGATAGAATTGAAGAACCTATGGAAATAGGACAGTATAGACATGGATGGAGAGGAAGACGAGGAGAAATACAGATGGTGCAAAGAAACGAGAATGTATATAATCAAGATAGAAGAGGACAAGTGAGAAATACTGTAAGAAACATGGAAGGTAACACAAATAACTCGAATGTGGTTTGTTGGGGATGTCACCAACGTGGGCACATTTTTCGCTTTTGTGGTAACAGAAGTGGCCCATCGAATACGCAAAATAGTAGAGGTGTTCAGACGAGTATACAGAATAGAATTGCAAATGGCAGACCAGCAAATTGGAATTCTGGAGAAATACAGAGAAATTTTAGAAGGTCAGGAAATCAGGGAAATTGGCATCCCGCTTACTGAATAGGATCGGCAGTAGGAGGGAAGATAGTAAGATCCAAAAAGGGCATCAATATATTAAAAACCCAAAGGATGAGTATAATAGAACATTTAGAAATAAAAAACAAGCCGAGGTAAAACAATTGTCATTAAATATGGTAGATCCTAGCTCATGTATAGTACAGATAGGAAAATATAAAGTTAGAACATTAGTTGATTCGGGAGCACAAGTTAGCGTGATTAAAGAAGCATTTTTATATCGAATGTTAAAAAATTGTAAAATATTAGAATTCAGGAGAATCTTCATTCGGTAACGGGACAAAAATTAGAAGTGTTAGGACAAACGATGATAAATTTGAAATTAGGAGGGATAAATGTCAGGCATATGTTCCATGTGGTTAAAGATTTAAATAGAAATATGATATTGGGACGAGATTTTTTATTGAAAAATGGGGTGAGACTTTTATTTGATTTGCATAAATTAAAATTCCAAGATGTTACGTAGATCTAGAAGAAGATATGCATGTGTCGACACTAGTTAGAGTCAAAACGACCATGAATTTAAAACCACAGTCAGTTAATTTGGATACAAGCAAGACTGAAGAGAAACCCGTATTATGTAGCAGGAAACATAGTCAGAATCACGGAATTGCAAAATGAAATAATTGATGAGCCAGGTTTAGAAGTTCCGGATGGAATAATAGAATTAGATAAAAGTTTAACATTTCCAGTAATGGTTATTAATAACACAGGTAGAGAAATTAAATTATACAGAGGATGTGTAATAGCTAAGCTAGAACATAACGTTAGTGACATATTGGCAACAGATAGAGTAAATATGGCAGGCATAAGTTATTCAGAAACCTCTAATGAAAGAAGTAATAATAGACGGGATACAGAAGAAAGGGAACGTAAGAATGGATGAATTGATCCATCCATCTAGAAGAAATACAGCACAAATACATTCACTAGACAAAGTAACAAGAGAAAAAGAATTGTTAGCACAATTAAAAACTTCGCCAGAAAATAAGGAAGTGTTAGAACAACTTATAAAGCAAAATCAAGATGTGTTTGCGATAAATGATTTAGAATTGGGTAAGACACAAACAGTTACGATGGAAATAGACACGGGAGATCATCCACCAATTAGTTTAAAACCATACAGAACTCCATTAAGAAATAGAGAAGTCGTAGAAAAGGCATAGAAGATATGTTGAAAAGCAGGCATAATAACAAGATCAAAATCAGAATGGTCATCTCCGGTGGTAATTGTGGCCAAGTCTGATGGTTCGAACAGGTTCTGTTGTGACTACAGGGCGTTAAATAAAATTACTAAGAATGTAGCGTACCCACTGCCAGTAATTGATGATATTTTGGGGCTGCTTAATGGCTCTACATATTTCACAACGCTGGACGCAAGGGCAGGATTTTGGTGTATTCCGATGTCGGTAGACGCGCAAAAGAAAAGTGCCTTTTGTACTCATATGGGTTCGTACGAATTTTTACGTATGCCATTCGGTCTGAAAAAAAAAAAAAAAAATGCACCGTCTCACTATATGTTCTTAATAAATGAAGTACTAGACGGTATGCAAAGTTTTGCCCTAGCATATATTGATGACGTATTGATTTTTACGAAAGGAGATGTAGAGAATCATTTAAAACATGTTAGACTAGTATTTGACAGATTAAGAAGGCATGACGTTAAATTAAAGCTTAGTAAGTGCCAGTTTTTAAAGACAGAAACAAAATATTTAGGCTATATAATAAATAGGGAAGGTATTAAACCAGACCAGGAAAAGATAAAGGTTATTAAAGAGTTACCTCCTCCCACTAACGTTAAGGAAGTGCGGGCTTTTATAGGAACGTGTGCGTATTATAGGCGGTTTGTACCAGCCTTTTCAAGGATAGCAATACCTATTACGAATTTAACGGGAAAATACGCTAGATTCAAGTGGGATGATGAGTGTCAAAAAGCGTTTGAACTTTTAAAAGATAGCTTAACGGTGGTACCATTATTGACACATCCAGATCTGAATAAACAGCTAATACTATACACAGATGCTTCAGACAACGCAATAGGAGCATGTTTGGTTCAACCATATGAAGGAGAAGAATCTGGAATACCAGGGGTTAAAAATGAAAGACCAATCTATTTCTTGTCGCATAAACTCAGCAGAACTCAACGCAAATGGCCGATTATTGAGAAGGAAGCATATGCTATACACTACGCGCTGCAAAAATTAAATTACTACTTACATAACGCCAATTTCATTATTAGAACTGACCACATGCCATTAAAGTCGATATTAGAAGCACCAATACAAAATAGGAAAATACAAACGTGGGCATTGAATTTACAAGGGTACAATGCTAAGGTTGAATATGTGTCAGGGAAACATAATACGTGCGCCGATCTTTTGTCTAGAATCCCGTACCCACAGTCATCAGGAAACACGGAAGATGAAGTTGAACCAGAGGTAGACGATCGAAACTGGCAAGTAAATATATTAGATTCTGCCATAATAAATAGGGAAGAATTTGAGAGTTTACCATCGGAGCAAGAGTCGGAATCTAGAACAGAAGACCCACATTTAGAACAGTTTGATATGAAAACAGAACAAGAATTAGATCCAAAAGTAGTACAGATAAAAAAGAAATTGAAAGAAACAGGGGAAATAGTTTTAAAAGAAAGTTTGTAGAGTTACAAGAAGACAATCAATTATATTATATCAGTGAAAAAGGTGAAGGAGTAAGAAAATATATTCCGAAACATTTAGAACAAGAAGTCTTAAAGGCATACCACGATAATAATGGTCATTTTGGACGAGATAAGTTAGTGAAGGCTATTAGCAGTAAATATTATTGGCCGAATTTATTCAAAAGCGTATATGAATATGTTGAAGCAATGTGAAAAGTGTAGGTTAAGAAACATGAAGATGATTAAATGTCCTTTACAAGATACCGATATTCCTCAATTTCCAATGCAGAAAGTAAGTTTGGATATTTCAGGTCCTCATCCAAAAACATTATCGGGAAATGTATACCTACTACATATAGTTGATTCATATAGTCTTTGGCCAGAAGTGTATCCAATTCCAGACAAGAGTGCTGATTCAGTTATAAATATGCTTTTACAAGAATTTATACCAAGGTTTGGGTGTCCACAAATAATACTTACAGACAATGGAAAGAGTTTGTAAATAAAAAGTTTGAGAAATTGGTAAAAGATTGGAATATAAAACACATTAGGACTTCATATTACAGACCACCTTCTAATGCTAAAAATGAGAGACAACACAGAACACTATACAATATTCTAGCGAAAAATGTAGAAGAACACGATATGGATTGGGATCTTTATTTGGGGATAGCATTAGCGGCGATACGTACACACGAAAATGAAGGAACAGGTTTCTCACCATTTTACTTAGTACATGGAAGAGAACCAATATTGCCAATTGATAATTTATTAAAGCCTAGGAGAAAATATCTGGGGGAAGTATTTTCAAGAAACAAGGTTGCAAGAGATGCATAAAGCACATGTACGTTTAAGAAATAATATAATTAAGGCTAGAGAAAGACAGAAGAAATACGCAAATAAAAATGCACACTTACAAGAGTTTAACGTAGGTGATAGGATATAATATAAAAAACATAGAAAAAACTCTAAGTTTGATGCTCATTGGGTCCCGGGATACTATATTTTAGAAAAAAAAGGTCCAGTGTCGTATACTATTAAGAATCAAATTTCAGGGCATGTTGCACGTTCACATGTAGAACACTTAAGGCGGGATAATGAGGAAAGGAATGCAGAGAATAATAATAATAATTATTGTTCCGAAGAAATATTGTCAGGTGGACAGATTGTCAGACAATCGGTATATCCAATACCTATAGAGAATGGAAAACAAGTAACAACAGCATCTACTACAGCTGAACAAGAAGAAACGGTACCAAAAACAGTCATGACAGAGGAAAATAACGTGTATGACGATTATATTAGTGAAGAGTCAGTCAGGGAAAATATTGAACCTCCATTTATGAATACAAGACAGGCAGTAAAAGAAAGTTAGATAGACAGAAAGAAAAAGAAATTAAGAGGCAAAGGAAACTTAGAGCGAATTCTTCGAGTGAGGAAGAGATGCCACTATTTGAAAATTTGTTGAGACGGCAAGACAGGAAAATTAGATTGGATTTAGAAAGGAAGAGATTAGCGGTTGCTAGTAATGGATATACAGATGGGGAACAAGAGATGGATGAAAGTCAGAAACTGATGAAGAAGCTGATATGAAAGAAGATAGCTCTCCTCGAGAGGATAGCGACATTGATGTAGATATTGCAATTATAGAAAAAAATTTGAGGTTATTAAAGAAATGGAGAAGAGATAGATGAATAGAGTGATACAAGGTTCTGCAGATGGCGGATAGAAGAAGAAGTTGGACACGTCGGAAAATTATTATTGGGTACTCAGAATATGGGTCTTGAAATTATAATGTATGTGTACATTGATTAATGTGTGGGGATTGAAATGGTTTGCTCAATTGTTGGGACTTCAATTGTGTTTATGAAATGTGAAAATAAGTTATCTTAGATGGTTATTTTTACGATGTTTTGGTTTGATTGAGTTACCCTAAGTGTGTTTAAATGATTATTACTTTGAAGTTCAGTTAGAAGATGAATTAAAGTAGTGGTTAGTGAAGTGACTCTATATGTAGTAATGGAGGGGTATGTTGTTATTACATGTGGGGTATGCAATGTATATACAAGGTTTATAATAGGAGCTGGGTTGAACAGCGTTTAATGGGAGAATATGGGGGGGAATGCCAGGTTGAGTTTTGGCATTTAAATAACTGCATATTGGAAGAAGAAGACTGTACTTAACAGTATAATAATAGTTAGGAAGTTTTTTGTTGTTGAAGGAATGGTAAACGGGAAATTGATGAGCTGAATAATACAAAGGCTAGCAGTTTTGGATTAACATATTTGTTTGATAATAACAATTATTATTGACGGAAACTGAAGATAAATTTTGAAACTTTATTTTTTGATAAAGTTTTGAGAATGTATGGGAAGAGAAAGGTGATTACTTCTTACTTTCTTACTTTTTCCTTACTTTTATTATTTTCAGGTGCGCACCTACCCAAATCTAATCTAGCTATTTTTTTCTGTCTATCCTAGAATACTGAGAGTGTGAGAATGTGAATAAGGGGGAAATAAAAGATAAGGGGAATATCTTCAGTTTTGTCAATCATAATTTAGATGGACATTTTAAAGTTAAAAGCGGTTTGCTTATGGAGACTTTTGTATTGTGGGGAATTTTATGGAGAGTTTTGTAGAAAGTTTTCTAGAGAACTTTATAACGAGTTTTGTAGAGAGTTTCGATATTATTGTCTCTGGTTAGCAATTGGCTATGAGGAGATAGGAGAATTGAGTTAGGAAATATATGGAATTGTTGTTATTGTAGAATAGAGATGTAAAGTTAACTAATTAAAAGTTGGGGTTGAGATTTTTTCAAGGAAAAATTCTCTTTGAAGAAGGGGAGGCATTGTAACAGTGAGGGAATTAGGTTAGGAGTAAAGAGTTAAGGAATGCTGCGCATTCCTTGACTAGGGGGAAAACCATAGTGAACGTGTGTGCACGAATGAAGAAGGGTAGCTAGGAAAACACACACGTCACTTGGGGGCCAGCGAGAAGAGATGTCAACACCAAGCAGGGAGTCTCCATTATGTGGGCTGAAATAGAACGATTCGGCTAATAAAGTATCTTTCTAACAACGCGAAGACTTCTGTCCTGTACGATCACGTGCCTAACCTGTAATGTCACACTATTATAGAAAGCAATAGCAAACTACTCAGCGTAAAACTGCTTAGGGAAATCTACCCGCGGTTGGGTTTGAAAGCAGCGTTCTGCAAACGCCATGCAACATATAAATATGCAAATTAAACAGCAAGTTAAAAGAGGTGTGACCAGACAAGAGTACTATGCAGGAAGCCAAAGAAGATTAATAAACCAACACAGAACGGTGTCTGAGCCGCTACACGCTGAGGGATTTACTGAGGAGGGGATCCGAGCACTTATGGACTGAATATTTCGATGTGCAATGATGACAATCTGTCGATTAACTAACTAACTAGTATGCAAATGTGCTACGTTTTTACTCTGAAAATGTACTCCCTCCCCATCAAAGACACATGTTTGAGAACCGCTGAGCTAAATCCTAGGATAAAAGTACATGAACAGAATCAAGCTAAATCCTTGAACAGACAAGCAGCAACGGAAACAAGGACGTTGCCAACGGAAGAATTAGTTAATCGCCGGCTGCTACTCAACCACAATCCTTGCCAACTTTCAAACCAATTAGAAGATGGTGATGGAAAGCCAAGAGGACATCCCTACCTAAGTGGATGCCAACGTGGCACATACGTGAAAACAACATGTGAAAATGTCGACAACATGGTTGGGTACGGCTGTGTAGGACGTAACAAAGTAAGACCAGAAAACACATAACAACATAATGGCTGTGTTGATCGTCATCAAAAGCACTGGAAAGTGGAGTTGGCGTTCTTGTCCGTACACAGATCTTGGTTCATGCCCTTCTGGATCAATTCTACTGATGATGTGATTCCATGCCATCGTCTTAGGTCTCCGTGTCATCGTCTTAGGTCTCCGTGTCATCGTCTTAGGTCTCCGTGTCATCGTCTTAGGTCTCCATACCTCGTCTTAGGCCTCCGTGTCATGGTCTTAGGTCTCCGTGTCATCGTCTTAGATATCCATACCATCGTCTTAGGTCTCCGTGTCATCGTCTTAGATCTCTGTGTCATCGTCTTAGGTCTCCATACCTCGTCTTAGGCCTCCGTGTCATCGTCTTAGGTTTCCTTGTCATCGTCTTAGGTATCCATACCATCGTCTTAGATCTCTGTGTCATCGTCTTAGATATCCATACCATCGCCTTAGGTCTCCGTGTCATCGTCTTAGGTCTCCGTGTCATCGTCTTAGGTCTCTGTGTCATCGACTTAGGCCTCCGTGTCATCGTCTTAGGTCTCCGTGTCATCGCCTTAGGCCTCCGTATCATCGTCTTAGGTCTCCGTGTTATCGTCTTAGGTATCCGTGCCACCGTCTTAGGTCTCCGTGCCATCGTCTTAGGTCTCTGTGTCATCGCCTTAGGCCTCCGTGTCATCGTCTTAGTTCTCCGTGTCATCGTCTTAGTTCTCCGTGTCATCGTCTTAGTTCTCCGTGTCATCGTCTTAGTTCTCCGTGTCATCGTCTTAGTTCTCCGTGTCATCGTCTTAGTTCTCCGTGTCATCGTCTTAGTTCTCCGTGTCATCGTTTTAAGCCTCCATGACATCGTCTTAGACCAGAAAGAGGATAACTAGATTTGGCAAGCTACAGTTGAGACCTATGTGGAAGGAGAAATACACGAGAAAGACGGTTGCCGACAGACATGGTCATCAATGCGACACGGCATGGTCTATAAGAAGAACAGGCTGGAGAACACCAAAATAAATGATATTAGATTACGGTGACATGGAGTAATATCATCAAGAGAATAGTTCCAGAACACCAAGGACCAAGATCAGTGGAGAAACAAGAAGGCATAGGTCCTTTGGCAAGGCACATCAGTGGAGAGACGAGAAGGCATAGGCCCATTGGCAAGGCACGTCAGTGGAGAGACGAGAAGGCATAGGCCCTTTGGCAAGGCACAACAGTGGAGAGACGAGAAGGGATAGGCCCTTTGGCAAGGCACAAGAGTGGAGAGACGAGAAGGCTCAGGCCTTTTGGTAAGGCAAATTAATGAAGTGACGAGAAGGCGTATGCCCTTTGGCAAGGCACATCAGTGGAGTGACGAGAAGACATAGGTCCTTTGGCAAGGAAGATTTGTGGAGGGGAGAGACGAGAATGCTTAGGCCCTTTGATAGGCTCATCAGTGGAGTGACGAGAAGGAATAGGCTCTTTGGCAAGGCCTATGATAATCACGATACAGAGAAAGTTGCGTGCAGGTATGAACTTCCACCTCTATATCTCTACACCTTGAACTGTTGTTGTCTCGGGGAAAGCCCACGCAGCCAGCAATTTCTGTGTCAAGATGTGAGTTCTTTCCCGGAGTTATCGTGCTAAAAGCAGTACGGTTGCCATCGGGAGGGCTGGTCCAGGGGGAACAACGAAAAGAGGTTTCATGTTGTAATGTGGGGGAATATTTCCTGAACGAGAACTTGGGAGAGTACGTTAGAGTACGGGATGTGGGTTGGTTTGGAGTGAGAGTAACTAGGGCACAGTACGTTGCAGTAGTTCGGGTGTGTTGGAAGGGAGGGGTTCGGGTGCTAGTAACAGAAATACAATCATTATCATGTGCCTTGACAACTGTCTTAGGGGTTCCTGTTTCTCCGCTGATCTTTGTCTGTGGTGTTATGGAGCAACTCTATTGATGGCATTCATTTATACTTTAAACCATCCAGTATCAACAACAGAGAGGGAGTAAATTGAGGGCGGGGAGGGATTTGGTGGCGATAATAAGGTAAGGGGTGTGTTACACAGGGGAATAAATGTGTGAGGGTGAGGTGGATAACGAGAGGTCAGGCCCATGTAAAGTGAGAGGAGTACGAGAGAACAGGGCAAGGTACAGTGAGAGGAGGGTAACTAGAAGACAGTGCAAGGTACAGTGAGAGGAGGATAACGAGGGGACAGGGCGAGGTATAGTGAGAGGAGGATAACGAGAGGACAGGGCGAGGTATAGTGAGAGGAGGATAACGAGAGGACAGGGCGAGGTACAGTGAGAGGAGAATAACGAGAGGACAGGACTAACATCATTAGGATGAGACAATTGAGTATCAGGAAATGTCATAAATTGTTAAACAATCACATGAAGACACTTTTTTTTTTTGGAGTGTCTAGTTGGTCGTGCGTCGAAGTACACTTGTTCCTGCAGCGAGGCGCCGTCGTCATTTGGAGGCGACAGGTTCGATCCCGGTCGGTAACTATAGCTTTCAAATTTTATGTTGTCTAGTGCGTCTTCTAGTCTCTACTTCCTTCTTCTCCTTCTGTGAGCGCCAAATAATACTATGTGTGTTTATTTATGTAATTGTCTTAGTGGCCTCAACGGTTCCCCCATTGATTTCTTGTGTTTACGTGTACAGCATTAGAACCGACCAATCATTTCTCTTCTTTAAATGTTTGTTCATATATACTCGACAACAGCATTACGGTCCGATGTGTTTGTGTGTTTGTTATTTGACCTATGCTGGTTTAATATAAATTATGAGACCTATGGTGCTATCTCAATGGTTTGATACGAATTCTGTCAGGATTTCATAGTTGTTATATTCATGTGTATGATAGACATGACCAATTAAGACACTTTTTTTTTGGAGTGTCTAGTTGGTCGTGCGTCGAAGTACACTTGTTCCTGCAGCGAGGCGCCGTCGTCATTTGGAGGCGACAGGTTCGATCCCGGTCCGTAACTATAGCTTTCACATTTTATGTTGTCTAGTGCGTCTTCTAGTCTCTACTTCCTTCTTCTCCTTCTGTGAGCGCCAAATAATACTGTGTGTTTATTTATGGGAATATTACAAGGAGGATAACTATGAGTAGAAAGTTACAAAAACGGAATATGTAGAAGGATAACTAGGCGCGATACGTCTCAGAGAGGGAATACCCAGAAGAAAGATGATAAGTAGAAGGGGTAAGCTACAGTTGGGACCTATGAGGAAGGGGGGTGGCTGAGAGTGGTCAGTTATAGAGGGAGAATGTGTAGAAGGAGAAATATATGAGTGGTAAATTACAGAAAGGAATGCGAATGGTAGGAGTTGCAGAGAGGAAATATGTAGAAGAAAGACGACACCTAGAAGTGTTAAGTTACAAAGAGAGGGAATATGTAGAATAAAGACGACACCTAGAAGTGGTAAGTTACAGAGAGGGAATATGTAGATGAAAGACGACACCTAGAAGTATTACGTTACAGAGAGAGGGAATATGTAGAAGAAAGACGACACCTAGAAGTGTTACGTTACAGAGAGAGGGAATATGTAGAAGAAAGACGACACCTAAAAGTGGTAAGTTACAGAGAGAGGGAATATGAAGAAGAAAGACGACACCTAGAAGTGTTACGTTACAGAGAGAGGGGATATGTAGAAGAAAGACGACACCTAGAAGTGGTAAGTTACAGAGAGTGGGAATATGTAGATGAAAGACGACACCTAGAAGTGTTACGTTACAGAGAGGGAATGTGTAGATGAAAGACGACACCTAGAAGTGATAAGTTACAGAGAGGGAATATGTAGATGAAAGACGACACCTAGAAGTGGTAAGTTACAGAGAGGGAATGTGTAGATGAAAGACGACACCTAGAAGTGTTACGTTACAGAGAGAGGGAATATGTAGAAGAAAGACGACACCTAAAAGTGGTAAGTTACAGAGAGTGGGAATATGTAGATGAAAGACGACACCTAGAAGTGTTACGTTACAGAGAGAGGGAATATGTAGAAGAAAGACGACACCTAGAAGTGTTACGTTACAGAGAGAGGGAATATGTAGAAGAAAAACGACACCTAGAAGTGGTAAGTTACAGAGAGGGAATATGTAGATGAAAGACGACACCTAGAAGTGTTACGTTACAGAGAGAGGGAATATGTAGAAGAAAGACGACACCTAGAAGTGGGTAAGTTACAGAGAGGGAATGTGTAGATGAAAGACGACACCTAGAAGTGGTAAGTTACAGAGATAGGGAATATGTAGAAGAAAGAAGACACCTAGAAGTGGTAAGTTACAGAGAGAGGGAATATGTAGAAGAAAGACGACACCTAGAAGTGTTAAGTTACAGAGGGAGGGAATATGTAAAAGAAAGACGACACCTAGAAGTGGTAAGTTACAGAGAGAGGGAATATGTAGAAGACGACACCTAGAAGTGGTAAGTTACAGAGAGAGGGAATATGTAGAAGAAAGAGGACACCTAGAAGTGGTAAGTTACAAAGAGAGGGAATATGTAGAAGAAAGACGACACCTAGAAGTGGTAAGTTACAGAGAGAGGGAATATGTAGAAGAAAGACGACACCTAGAAGTGTTAAGTTACAGAGGGAGGAATATGTAAAAGAAAGACGACACCTAGAAGTGGTAAGTTACAGAGAGAGGGAATATGTAGAAGACGACACCTAGAAGTGGTAAGTTACAGAGAGAGGGAATATGTAGAAGAAAGACGACACCTAGAAGTGGTAAGTTACAGAGAGAGGGAATATGTAAAAGAAAGACGACACCTAGAAGTGGGAAGTTACAGAGAGAGGGAATATGTAGAAGAAAGACGACACCTAGAAGTGGTAAGTTACAGAGAGAGGGAATATGCAGAAGAAAGACGACACCTAGAAGTGGTAAGTTACAGAGAAAGAAAATGTAGAACAAAAGGATACCCAGAAGTGGTAAGATACTTTTGGGACCTGTGTTGTAGAAAGAAAACCATAAGCAGTAAATTACCGAGAGGGAATCTACCGAAACAAGCGGATATGAGTAGTAAGTTACCCCTAGAGAATACGTTGAAGAAGATAGGTGTAGTAAGTTACCCCGAGAGAATCCGTAGAAGAAAGATAGGAGTGGTAGTTCAACCCGAGAGAATCCGTTAAAGAAAGATAGGAGTAGTAAGTTACCCAGAGAATCCGTTGAAGAAAGATAGGAGTAGTAAGTTACCCCTAGAGAATCCGTTGAAGAAAGATAGGAGTAGTAAGTTACCCCTAGAGAATACGTTGAAGAAAGATAGAAGTAGTAAGTTACCCCTAGAGAATACGTTGAAGAAAGATAGAAGTAGTAAGTTACCCCTAGAGAATACGTTGAAGAAAGATAGAAGTAGTAAGTTACCCCTAGAGAATCCGTTGAAGAAAGATAGGAGTAGTAAGTTACCCAGATAATCCGTTGAAGAAAGATAACTAGAAACTGTCAAGTTGCAGAGAGCGAATTTGCCGAAAGAGAAGTATTAGTTTAGTTTAGGGGCTGAGTGGTCTCGAGGTATGGTGTCCGCTTAGAGTGCTGGAGGTTCCGGGTTCAAGCCCTGGAGGGCCGGGATTTTTTCACATAGAGGAGTACTACCGGAAGATATTACAGCGAGGGCACATAAGGAGGCATAATAACCTGGGCTGGGGGGACTTCACAACAATTCAGCCTGAAACAATGGCCTGTGATTATTATGTCAGGTCTAGTTGGCTGTTTATTCTCGACACAGCTCCAGGCGGTAATCTGACTTGTCGGCCTGCATTATCATTCAGGTGTTTCTAGGCTGTTTATTTACTGTTGTTTTTGACATCGGGATACTACAACGTGGGTTACACAGCGGTGTGCCTGTTAGCGAGCGGCTGGCATTGGTGTACACACGGCTGACGATAGCGTACACACGGCTGACGATAGCGTACACACGGCTGACGATAGCGTACACACGGCTGACGGTTCGTTCAACCCCAAGACCTGTTTTGATTTTCTAATCAAGTTTACGTTCAGTAGCTTGCCATTACATTCTGAACTGGTAGTCAACGTTTACGTGCAAATGACCATCAGTGCATTGGAAGTTTAAGAGCAAGCGCATAAGCCCTCAGGCCACGCGGGCTGTAATACTCTGTTATCACTCACAGAAACATAATGCGAAACTGCCCTGCAGTTGTGATTGACAAACCAATCATTCTGAGAACCACTGACACAGCCTGAAAAAATTCTACAGTGATGGACTGGACACAACAATTTGGGAACACCTAACAGAACTAAACAGAAGTCAAAACTATGCCGACCTGACCCTTTCCCGCCTTGTGTGTACGCTGTTACCGCCGAATGCCAGCCCCGGCAACCGACAACCCGGGAACTAAACCTTTGGCTGGGCTCCAATTTACAAGGCAAGGGAGAAGTCCGGAGATGGATGATTCATTGCACGTCAGGTGGATTTGTTCCTGCTACTGCCGAAGAAATCACCACGTGTTGAATAATCGCTGACACCACGTTTGCCAGACTATGTAACTGAAAATCACTATATGTTGTCTGTGTAACTGAAAATCACTATTTGTTGTGTGTAACTGAAAATCACTATTTGTTGAATGAACGGCCGCAGAGACCAGGATTGTCAGCCCGTGCAACTGAAAATCCCCAGATGTTGACTGTGCAACTGAAAATCACTATACATTGAACCATCAATAAGACCATAATTGCCAGAATATGTAACTGAAAATAACTATATGTTGACTGTGAAACTGAAAATCACTATATGTTGAAAGTTAGCTGAGACCAGGGTTGCCAGACTGTAAGTGAAAATCCAGGACATTTTGTCTTAATAATGAAGGTTCAAAGGTGAGAGGGTCGATTTAATTGCATCGGGGTTTATCCCATAAGGCTCTGTTCACAGAGCGGCTTGCTGAAAGCGTCAAAAAGGCACAAACTCCGTAGCTCCAGCGACGACCCCCCAGGAGTCTACAAGAGAAACGTTCTCGTACACCGAATGACGAAGTTCGGAATCGAACCTACGACCTTAGGAGTACGTGGCAGGTGGCTTAACCACTTGGCCACGGAGCCCCTCAAAGCATAAGGCAAATCAAAGATGTGACACAAATTAATATTGTCACTACTGAAGTTAATAATAACAATAAGAATCAGACAAAGACGAAGGAGAAGAAGAAGAAGAAGAAGAAGAAGAAGAAGAAGAAGAAGAAGAAGAAGAAGAAGAAGAAGAAGAAGAAGAAGAAGAAGAAGAAGAAGAAGAAGAAGAAGAGGTGGTGGTGGTGGTGGTGGTGGTGGTGGTGGTAGTAGTAGTAGTAGTAGTAGTAGTAGTAGTAGTAGTAGTAGTAGTAGTAGTAGTAGTAGTGGTAGTAGTAGTAGTAGTGGTAGTAGTAGTAGTAACAATAGTGGTGGCAGTGGTGGTGGTGGTGGTTGGGTAGTAGTAGTAGTAGTAGTAGTAGTAGTAGTAGTAGTAGTAGTAGTAGTAGTAGTAGTAGTAGTAGTAGTAGTAGTAACATTGTATGCTAAAATTAATTACGTTGCATCTGTTAATACTTCCTTAATTTGTACCTCACCGTTCCTCACATACTGCGTCTGCACGCGTGGGCATGTGAAGCTTTCAAATTATACACTTGTACCAACTGGACGTCGAGACAGAGTTCAATTTAGTTAAATATATCAAGAAGCCAGCATGGCAAATGGATAAGAACACTAGCACTCGGTGAGCCAAGGTCTTGGTAGCGGGTTGAACACCTTCACCGGTCAGTTGGAATAAATGTTCACTTCTCGTCCTTGATTTGGGGACGTAAATTAATAGTACCTGATCGAGTGAGACAGCAGAACATGACCGCCCACTCTTATCGGTATGGCACATGATGAATGAATGGAAATAAAAAGCCTTCGTTGTTAGGATGGAGGCACAGAAGGAATTGTAACAACGATTTTATAAGTAATTATAACAACGACAATATAAGGAATTATAACAACGACTATATAAGGAATTATAACAACGACAATATAAGGAATTATAACAACGATTATATAAGGAATTATAACAACGACAATATAAGGAATTATAACAACCACAATATAAGGAATTATAACAACGATTATATAAGGAATTATAACAACGACAATATAAGGAATTATAACAACGACAATATAAGGAATTATAACAACGATTATATAAGGAATTATAACACCGATTATATATGGAATTATAACAACGACAATATAAGGAATTATAACAACGATTATATAAGGAATTATAACACCGATTATATATGGAATTATAACAACGACAATATAAGGAATTATAACAACGATTATATAAGGAATTATAACACCGATTATATAAGGAATTATAACAACCACAATATAAGGAATTATAACAACGACAATATAAGGAATTATAACAACGATTATATAAGGAATTATAACAACGACTATATAAGGAATTATAACAACGACAAAGGTAAGGAATTATAACAACGACAATATAAGGAATTATAACAACGATTACATAAGGAATTATAACAACGACAATATAAGGAATTATAACAACGACAATATAAGAAATTATAACAACGACAATATAAGGAATTATAACAACGATTATATAAGAAATTATAACAACGACAATATAAGGAATTATAACAACGACAATATAAGGAATTATAACAACGAAAATATAAGGAATTATAACAACGACAATATAAGGAATTATAACAACGACTATATAAGGAATTATAACAACGATTATATAAGGAATTATAACAAAGATAGTCATGCATTTAAATCTCGAGGAAGAGTCAAGTTTCTTCGACTTGTCAGGAATATATGGAATTATCAAAAAGACGGTAATGTATGCAAATATTGGAGAAAAGTAGGTTCCTATACACATCCGGAATGAAAAGAATCATACATCGATGGCTATCAAGCTAGTTAAGTTTGGGGGAACATTAAGTTTCCTCAACTTATAAGCAATGGTGTCAGTAAATCTCGAGGAAAAGTCAAGTTACTTCGACTTATCATGAATATAGAGAATTATAACATCGATAGCTATGCTTGAAAATCTTGAGGACGTCAAGTTTCCTTAACATATCACGAATACAAGGAATTATAACAACCATGACCATGAATGTAAATCTTGGGGAAGAGTCAAGTTTATACAGCATATCAGGATATAAAGAATTATAACAACGACAGCTACCATGTCAGTAGCTCGTGATATGGCTGAGGGGCAGTGAAGGTGTTTCACAATTCCCCGACACATCGAGCCGAGGGTTGGAAATCAGCCGCAGTCGACGCGTAAACATACCACCTTGCGTTGATTTCTATGGCATGAGCATCGTCAGTGCAGAAAGCAATGGCAAACCACTCAACATAAACATGGCTTAGTAAATCACAAAACAGCCAATAAATACTGAGATTGATTGCAAAGTCATGTAAATCCCATACAACTAACTTTATGAGTGTGTGTGTGTGTGAGTGTGTGTGTGTATGTGTATTTGTGAGTGTTGTGTGTGTGTGTGAGAGAGAGATAGAGAGAGAGAGAGAGAGAGAGAGAGAGAGAGAGAGAGAGAGAGAGAGAGAGAGAGAGTTGCTTAAAAGTCGACAGGGTCGACTTCATTGAACCGGGTTTTATCCCATATGGCTCAGTCTCTTTCCGCAGTGAACTGCCGAAACTTTCGCACAGAGCACGAACTACATAGCTCCAGCGACGACCCCAGGAGTCTCCGAAAAAATGCATTCGTGAACCGAAGGACGCGGCCCGGAATTGAACCCACTATCTTTGGAGCCCGAGTCAGACGGCTTGACCACTTCGCCATGGAGTCTCCCAAGAGAGTGAGTGTGTGTGTTTGTTTGTTTGTGAGAGATGTGTGTGAGAGAGAGAGAAAGAGTGTGATATAGTGTGTGTGTGGGATAGAGAGAGAATGAGAGAGAGAGAGAGAGAGAGAGAGAGAGAGAGTGAGAGAGAGAGAGAGATTATTACTACAATGTCGTCTGTACCTAGTAATCAGAATCTTCGCCTTCGCCAACGCCCCATTGGTTACGTCTGATTGCTGGCAGTCATAGTCTGTATAGTGAAGTCTTGAAATCTTTCTGCTTCTGTATATCCCTACCGCCCAGAGGCAATTGAGCTGCCCTAGGTCAATCTAATTTACTCTCATTATACCTCTGAGTCCTTACGTTCAATAGAAGCGACTGATTAACCCCGAACTCTTCGGGGTTCACTTATCATTGCTTCGGGTTGTAAGATCAATATAAGACTCCGTTCAAACACAGGGTAAAGATGCTCTCCCATGGGAGTTAACAAATGTCTGTTGCGGGTAGTAGTAGGTTGTGATCCTAGAGAGGTACAACACTGGCGATTTTGAGACGTTTCAACGAGACAGTGTCTTATTCTGTTAGCACAATACACAATACAACTACTAATGACGAATTTACAAGGACCATACATGAATAAAGACTCTCTCTCTCTCTCTGTCTGTCTCTCTCTCTCTCTGTCTGTCTCTCTCTCTCTCTTTTCACTCTCTCTCTCTCTCTCTCTCTCTCTCTCTCTGCTTATGCAGCTGTTTCTACTACTACTGCTGATGCAACTACTACTACTACTACTTACAACGACCACCACTACTACCATCACCACTACTACTATAAAAAAAAAAGTGTTTTTTTTTTTGGTTGCCTCAATATAAAATTCAATATCTCAGTAACGGGCTGAGATAAAATGATGAGATTTAGTATATAACCTTATCATTATGTCCACCCAACAAAAAAATTTTTGTTCTGGAGATTTTACAGCAGATTTTAAAGTTAGCTTATATACGGTATATTAATTATGACTTAAAGATTACGTCCATGATTTTAACAGTTTTACAGCTTCCCCAAGATTCGACCCAAATTATTCAAAATTTTCACGTGACTTTCGTTTTCAAACAAACAGCGCGAAGATTCAGAGGCGTCTCCAAATGTGGGTTCTTTCATGAAACATGATTATATAAATAAACTAGCTGACAAGGCCCGGTTTCTGGTGGAAATCAATCAATCAATCAATCAATCTATCTATCTACGGAGTTCGTGCTTTGTGCGACGCTTTCCGCGCTGCGGAAAGAAACTGAGCCCATATGGGATAAAAACCCGGTGCAATGCAGCCGATTCTGTCGACTGTAAGCTACTTCTTTGATTGCACCCACTCCCATACGAATCCAGATACGCCTTTGTTTGTCATCTGAATTTGCAGGTCCCCATTACCGTAAACATAACTTTTTTAACAAGAAATCACTAGTTGTTAAGCAAAACATCAAAGGAATGATGCCGCTCTTTAATGATTTAAGTTGTTTTTGGACATATCAAAGACATATTCCTTGGGTGGGGGTAAATATAAGACGGCTGGAAAAATTTCATAACGATGCAACAGATAGTTTTCAAAATAATTGATCTTGAATGACGGCATAAATTTCCGGACAGACTATACTACTACCACTACCACTACACCACCACTACTACTATCACTACTTCTACAACCACCACTACCACTACTACCACCACCACTACTACCACTACCACTACTACAACCACTACTACTACCACTACCACTACCACCACTACTACTACTACCACCACTACTACTACAACCACCTCTACTACTACTACCACCACTACTACTACAACTACTACTACGACTACTACGACTACTACTACTACTACTACTACTACTACTACTACTACTACTACTACTACTACTACTACTATGTTCTACTACTACTACTACTACTACTACTACTACTACTATTTCTACTACTACTTTTACTACTACTTCGTTAATTGCAGCGGCATTGGGGAAAACTGGAAGCCACTTGCCTACCGAGCTGTGGTCATGTACTCGAATCCTCTTGCAGACGGTATATATATATATCTGACCTGAGCTGTCAGGCCGAACCAGCTTTAAGATGTGTACCAGGTAATTGTCTGAAAATTAAAGATGGTTGGGGTGATCCTGACCTCAACATCCATCGCGTGCCGTTACGTTTCGAAATATATGACCAGAGCCAAGAACAACTTAATTGCGTGAGAATAGTTCTGTCACCTCCTTACTAGAGCTGTATAGAAGAGAAATACACGATGTCCTCTAACTCCCCCCCCCCCCCCCCCCCCCCCCCCCCCCCCCCCCACCCTATCCCCGTGTATTTCCCACCCATTCTATCTAGAAGAGAAGAAATACAGGAATTCCTCTTCTTCTTCTCCCCCCACCCTTCCGACCGCACTTATGCCATTGTCAGCGACGCCTTTTAACCATTTCGTCAACGCGCCCGCTACAGTTAATATATTTATTTTTTTGTTTGGGGTGGGGGGGGGATTTTGAATTCAAGCGTAGTCAATACATGTCCTACTACTTCTAGTAGCACTGGACTTATATTGCGTGCGAATTAGCTGTCCCATTTACCAGTGTTCCTTGCCATCAAGCGAACCCACTACGACTTCTGAGGTAGTTAGTTGTGCGTAATTTACGTCCACAAGTTAAGGAAGATAAGTCACTGCTGACAAACTGACGGCTATAGAGGTTGAACTCCTTGCCTCGGCATCAGCACATCGGATGTATACGAACGCGCGTTCTTATCCATTCGGCCATGCTGGCCTACGCTACAGTTAATATTACCAAGTTAATTTTTTTTTTACATCCTCCTCTTGGCGGGGGTTCGAACCCTGACCACCGGGTGTAAGGCAAGCAGGCGAACCACAGCGCTACCGCGGTTCTTTTAGAATAAGCTGCGCGCTAGCGTGGTTGATAGCGACCTGCGCCGGTAATGTTGTGAGCATTGTCGGACACGTGTTCGACTCCTGGACTCATCGCTGACCAAAATGATAGAAAGATTAACCACCTATTCCTTCTTACTCTCGGCCTACACAATCTGAAGTCGCTAGGATATCACAGACCCCACAGCGGGAAACTTGCTCCATGGCAACAGCAACAACAACACACATCGGTATCATTGAAGCGTACAATCATCTATAAATACGGTAATATATAGGGATGGAACTAAGCAATTCGTCCTGGACTTGCGGATGTAAATTACAAGTTCCTCAAAAGTCTGAGTGAGTTCACCTGGCGGTGAGGGTCATTGGTTATATGAAATGCTAATCGCACGCAATAATCGGTCAAGTACACTATAAGCACGTTTATGGAATACGCTTGAGTTCAAATCGCCAAAAACAAAATTCAAAATACTGTAACGTATGTTTGTTATTGTTTGTCCATCAAGAATGATGATGACCATTCAATTCATCCAGTGGGGTTGAAAGTATGGATCCGTAAAGTTCTAAGATGGCTGATAAGGCCTATTTTGGCTCGAAATGTTCTTTGACAATGTGGGCAAAGAATGCTTGACGTTCCAGGAGGAGGATCTCCTGCAGTGGTTTGTCTGTCCAGCCTTTTCTTCACAACTCTTGCAGTCCTGGTTGCTTCACAAGTGACTGCACCCTTGCGTAATGATGTACGCCACGAATTTCGGTCTTTGGCAGCAGTCTTCCAAGTAGTCGTGATGAATTCCAAAAGCTTTTAGTAAGATCTTCAGTGTCTTTAAAGCGTTTCGTCTGGCCGCCCTGGGAGCGTTTACTACAAAGCAGCTCGCCGTAAAATAAAATTAAAAAATTCGTTTATGGAGCCTGTGATCTGGCCTGCGAGTCAAGTGACCATCCCAGAGAATCTAATTCTTAATAAACGTATGGGAATAAGACTAAGCACTTCATCCAGTGAGCAGAGCAAACAGGACATCAAAATACAAAAGCAAGACACGCCCATCCGTCGCTTGTCTTTGATCAGAGCTGGAGGTAGTTGATTGAGCAGACCATCAACGACATTACCTACCACCGAGCCACGACCGAGTGGGTTACAACTACTCACCAACAGGCAGACGACTGCCGTCGGCCGGCTGCCCTCGTACTGAGCTCATTGATGTTCTATATTTACCTGGCTGGCTACCTGCTGACAACAGCACCAGCTCACGTTCACCTGTTTTTGTTGTTTCTCGGTTTTCGGTTGTAAGTACCTGGCTTTCAGCC
Source organism: Cepaea nemoralis (assembly GCA_014155875.1). NCBI lineage: Eukaryota > Metazoa > Mollusca > Gastropoda > Stylommatophora > Helicidae > Cepaea > Cepaea nemoralis. The sequence goes on from JACEFZ010010571.1 coordinate 21,578, forward strand.
ATCATTCTGTACTGGCGTATGTTTGAACTAATTGGTAACTCATTCTTCCGTCTATATATATACTACTTGGGATCTCATTCTTTAGGGTCTATATTAGTAATAATTGGTAACTAATTCTTTGGGGGCCTAAATTTGTACTAATTGGTAACTCATTCTTTGAGGTTTATATTTGTACTAACTTATAACTCATTTTCATGGTATATATTTGTACTAATTGATAGCTCATTCTTCGGAGTCTAGAGCGGCTGGTCGAATAGCTAGAAGCCGGATTCTTCTTCGAGATACCCAGGTTCAAATCCTCGGTACGGTGTGGAATTTTTTTCTGTCAAGGGGCAAAAAGAAAATCCTAACGTGCACAGTTCGCGGCGTCTGCACTAGCCAGGCGGCCTTAATTCCTCAGGATCAAAGACCCACCTGCCATACACCGCAAGGTACAATATTGGCAGTAAATGATAGATAGCTAATTCTTCAGGGACTATATTTGTACTAATTGGTAACTAGTTCTGCGCTGGTGTATCATATATGCTCTGCCAACTGGCCTAGATGTTCATGTATCTCCACAGATCTCGATACTTGGCGTTTTGGGCAAAATATGCTGATATCCCTCCATGTCAGCGTCTCAGTCAATTCAGCATCATTTCTCTCGCTCCGCTTCTTCTTCTCTTGGGAGATGCCTTGAATAGATTATAACAAGAATTGCAATTGCGAAGGTAGCCTTTTGCAAGATGGAAAACATACTGTCCAGTAAGAATATATTAACTGAAACGAGAAAAAGAGTGTTGAAGTGCTACACAGAACCTGTACTTGTATATGGATGTGAAGCGTGGACAATGAGCAGTGAAGCGTGGACAATGAGCAGTCAAGCTGAAAAACATCTGGTGGTTGTAGAAATGTGGTTTCTGAGGAAAATGCAAAGAATACCATGGACAGACAGAAAAAACCAATGAACAAGTCCTTCAAGAAACAAATGAAGATTGTAAACTGATTAGAGTCATTAGACGTAGACAGACAATTTTGTGGGCATGTTATGAGAAGAATTGAATTAGAGAACTTGGTGACGACTGGCAAGATCGAAGGAAAAAGACCAGGGGGAAGACCAAGAAGTAAATACCTAAATGGCTTGGCCATGTGGCATGGTTGAGACAGGAACACGGAGCTGATTTACGAATCTGTGATCAGGTGAGATGGCAGAATATGAACGCCCAACGGCATGGCACATGATGGATGGATGGCCTCTTCTCCCAGCGATAGTTCCAGTCGTCAGGATATTTTCCAATGCCTCTCTTCTCATGAAATGATCAAATAATGTTACTTGGCTCTTTCTTGTAGTTGCATATAATGTTGTACGTTCATGATCCTCTTCCATGCAATCATTGTCAGTTGCTCTGGCAGTCCAGGAGTTCACATAATTTGTCTCAGGAACCACATATCCGTTGCTTTCAGGTTCTTCCTAATGTGTCCATGTATTATACATTCCAGGATCCAAAGTCATACAATAAGACATGTTCTGTATATCATTCCAGTACTGGCTTTCTATCATTCAATTACGGTGGCTTATTGCATACAATACTTCTGCAGTCTTTGCTTGACATATTCTGCTATTAATAAATGCCTCGCATCTTCCATTTGATGTTATAACTGTGGTATATCTGAGTGCTACTGGACAACACATTCTTCTGGAATCTCTCTCTCTCTCTCTCTCTCTCTCTCTCTCTGAGAGAGAGAGAGAGAGAGAGAGAGACAGAGAGAGAGACAGAGACAGAGAGAGAGACAAAGAGAGAGACAAAGAGAGAGACAGAGAGAGAGACAGAGAGAGAGAATTAGTAACTCTTATTTGGGGGTTTATATCAGTAATTCTTTCTCTTGTGGTATATACAACCAGTAAAGGACTTTTACACACGCCTGAGGCGCTGTTGACATATGGTGCAAGACACATAATGTTTACATCAGTTGACACACGATTAGTGCTTTTGTCGATATCAATACAGAGAGACAGAAGAAGATAAAAAGAGAAGTAACTATGGAGAGAGAGATACATATACAGACAGACAGACAGACAGACAGACAGACAGACAGACAGACAGGCAGGCAGGCAGGCAGGCAGGCAGGCAGAGAGGGATATAGAGATACAGAGAGAGAGAGTGAAACCTAGAAGTCGCGATGTTTACCAATAACTAGAACTACGTGGGAACCAGAGCATCCAGGGCACCAGAAACACGATGCATATTACCATGCCCATAGAACAAACATCGATCTTCACACTCCCAACTATGGCAACATGATCCGGCAATTAGATCATTACCTGTGAACTGTTGACTAATATATTTTAATATAACCGTAATACGATAATTCCATTGTAAATACTTGTATACGGGGTGCTGCCGGCCACGGAGTGGCTTTGACGCACGGCACCCACCTCTATCTTCAGCAGACCTAGTTTTATTCTGGGCGAGGGCGGTATATATGGATTAAACACATTAAGAAAAATAGATGTCATCATCATCAAGTGCCTTTCCTGCTGGCGTGGGCGATCCATAAATTGCGATCACCGACGGCATGCATCAATTCATGTGTTGACCCCCTCCATGACACAAGACTGTCAAGAATTTTCTCTCGCTGTCTTCCTTTATCTCTCTTTCCACAAATACTTCCAGTTGTCACAACATGTTCAAGTTTATGTCTTCTCACAATGTGGCCAAACAATTATGACTGCCTCTTTCTGATGTTTGTGATAAGTTGTATTTACGACTTAGCCTCCCGAAAAATGTCCAGATTGCTCATGCTAGCTGTCCAATGAATTTTCAGCTTTCTTCCACAACACCACATCTCCAGGGTTTCTAGTGATTTTTTTCCCTCGCATGTTTACTAATTGTCCAGGATTCGCAGCCGTATTAAAACTGGTTCTATGTAACATGCAAGAATTCTTGTTCTAACTTCCAATGACAAGGAGTTATTGCACACACAAAACGTTCTTCATTTGATAGAACGCCGTTGTTGCTTGCCCTATTATGTTCTTGATCTCTGTGGTGTATCTTCCATCTGATGTACCTGCATATCTGAACTTATGCACTGGTCCCAAAATAACGTCATTTATTTTAATTGCTCATATATGTACAATCTGTTTCTTTGATATCATCATGACTTCTATCCTTCTCCCAGTGCTTGCTTGCTTACTTGCTTCCGTTCGCTAACTGTGAACTCCAGCGTGAAGTCCTGTATGTCGGATGAAACACATCCTGTTGTCCAACATCAGTGTGATGTCATACGGACTGAGGTTTGCGTGAGTATCCGTTATCCCATGTCTGGCTTATTGGTGTGCAGACTGGTGGTTCCTCGCCGTGCAGGCAGACACTCTCCGACTTCGGAAGAATCAGCGATCCTACTACGTTAGCCAGGACCCCGAAGGGACCTGTTGCCCAGGACGCACGACTAGGACGTGTTAGTAGGTCTTGGCCACTATAGAACCTGGCCCTGGTGCCTTGGAAACACCTCCGCGTCCCCTTCTCCCAGTATACTCCCATCAGCTCCGGGAGGGGGGAGGGGGGGGGGTATTGGATCGGGCTCCTAGCTTTCTCGAACAAGGACAGTAAACACGGGAAGACCGATGCTCATGTTAAAAACCTATCGGCAGTTGGTAATTAAAAACAGCAGGTCGAACAGGCGGCTTCTTAGGCAAACTTTCACACTTAGAAAATCTACCTGATTCTGCCAATCGTAAATGTGCTTTCAAACCGGTGCTACGAATTATGTGCACTGTTGTGAGATTCTCCTTGTGTGATCTATGGAAGGAGACAAATCACTTATGGAGATGTCCGTATGAAATAAAAAGTATCCTGTACAAAACCGAGCTATTACTTGTGAACACTATCCATATACAGCTTTACTCTAGAGGCACATAATCGAACACACCTGTGCCGCGAGGGAAATCTGCATTGCCCAAGTAATCCAGTTTTCAACCGTTTTTATTTGCATCCACACGTCAGAAAGCACCACTCTACATGCCTAGTTAATCTCCTTACAGTTTCACATTTCATACAAGAGTTGTACTCTTACCTTCTTCGGAAACAAGGCCGGGACGCAGCTCGGCTTCTCACGATCATATCCACAGGCTCATCCACATCCTAGCCTCCTCGGCCAACTGCTCACAGTTGCCAGTAACACCCATGTCCCCGTTTCATCCTTCCACCCACTAATCCGTCTCCTACACAGGGAGAACTCTTATACAACCAACTCGCTTCTACTCATTTGCCCGTGCTAACAGCTGACAGTATCGATCTTGCGTATCGACTGAGACTTAGCGTTTACATATCTAAAATAAATCAACCCAGGACATCACATGAAAAAACACCTCAAGAAGTTACATTTTATTTTGCCCGTAATGTGGAAAAAATCAAAACAAAAAAACGCACTACCTCACTTAACGATACTCACGAAACAAGAGAGGCTACTCATACTGTAGTAATCGTTAGTTTTGTGGGTAATCTGCCTCGGTTCTGGATTTCCCCAGAAAGAAATCTGGTACTCGAGCCTCGGTTCTGCACAAGTCAGCCCTCGACCGTTGCCTCGAGCCCTGCCTATCTCTCCTTCGCCCTGTTTCGTATACAGGTAGAACCTGATCGGCATACACGCGGGGCCGGTATGTGGGTCAGCGAGTGTGTTACGAAGGAAAGACGAAAGCAGGGAAGAATAAAAGGCGAAAACAGAAAACATGTGACAGCTGAAAGTAGAAAAACTGCAGAGAAGAAAAGCGGAAATGTTGAACAAACTATGGAAGAAAGTGGTAATGTAAAACAGATTGGTGAACTAAGTGGTAATGATAATATAAACAAATTAGGAGAAGAGCGCGGTAAAAAAGAAACTTACAAAGCTAACAAGGCTGGAAAGAAAGAAAGAAAGATAGAAAGAAAGAAAGAAAATCAGAAAGAAAGAAAGAAAGAAAGAAAGAAAGAAAGAAAGAAAGAAAGAAAGAAAGAAAGAAAGAACTATCAGGAACAGCGGCTACCGAATCAACTAACACTAAGACAGACACGTGTAACTGCGAGAAACTTAAAGGTAAGGGAATCGATTTCATTGCACCAGGTTCGATCTCACACGGCTCGAACTCTTACCACAGCTGCTAGCAGCCTCGTCCAGAGCACGGACTCATTATCCCCGGCGTTAACCCTTAGGAATCTCCACACATAAAACATGACATTCGTCTACCAAATGGTGGAGTGGGGAAACGAACTCACAAACCTCGGATCGCAAGGCAGATGCGTTAACCGCTTCGCCACGACGCCCACCAAGTTACTTCAAACAATAAGGGTTAATTAACACAGTGGGCCTGAAATGTTACTCTTGCAGATAAACACTTAATAACAGACCATTTTTTTTTTTTGCCATCGCTTGCTTTAAATGCAAGCGTAGTCCTTCCAAGCTTCTTCTAGTAGCACTGAACTGAATTTTGCGTGTGAACGAGCTTTCCCTATTACCAGTGTCTCTGGCCATCAGGTCAACACACTCCGATTTGAGGTACTTGTAAATGACGTTCCCTAGTCAAGGACGAGAAGTCAATATTTTAGTCCAGCTGACCTGTGTAGGGGTTGATCCCCCTACCTCAGCATCAGCACACCGGATGTCAAGGCAAATCTTCTCATATGAAACGTAAAGAAAGAAGCCACAAACAAGAGATTGGCAAAATGTGCTGCCTGGAATATTTTGCTGCACCTCGCCAAATGCCCAACTGCAGAATTAAATATCATATGAATTGCCTATCATATGAATTACATATCACATTAATTACATATAATATGAAGTGAATATACGTGCCCCTTTTCTACCTGAAATACATAGTAACTGATACTACTCAAATGTTTGAGCATTTGTTAATGGCTTGACCACTTGGTCATGGAGGCTCCTCACTCCCAAGTTGATATGAGCAACATGAGTTGAGGCAGCGAGGGACAGTTGTCCTTGTAGAATAGTCGTCTGTCATCTACTGCCTCTATAGTACCTTGCGACTTAGGACGGGGGGTCAGGGACTTGAGCAATTAAGGCCGTATGTCTGGTACACTCGCCGCGAAGTGTGCAGGTTAGAGTTTTCGTAGACACTAACACAGGGGGCTGTGTGGTCTCGAGGTATGGGGTCCACCTCGAGTGCTGGAGGTCCCGGGTTCAAGCCCCGGTGAGGGCCGGGATTTTTTTAACGTGGACTTCTAGTAACAAAATTTCCCCTGGGCTCTGGGTAGTGAGATCGGACGCCCGTGTGTATTGTTGCGTACGTAAAAAAAACTCTTGGCAGTTGGAAATCGAAAATGAGTAGCCTAACGGCGCTGCCCGGGCAAAATTTCGAGTTTAAAAATCTACCCAAGGTATTTCAGGACCCTCGCTGGTGCTACAGAGTTCGTGCACTGAGCTGAGATTCTCCAGACTCAGGCTTGAGTTTGGAGGAGAACGGAGCACTTATGGGTTACACCTGTGTACCGTGATGTTGATCCTTTGACTAAACTAAACTAACCCACCATATCAGCTGCAAGACTGCATTCCTGCACTGACTTCCATACACATACAGGCAAGTGCCCAAGCGTGTGAAGGTCAGAAGGCGCCGGTGGCCTTACCGCAGCTGTGCAGAAGCTGAAGTGTGACATGTCATATGTTCTACTACAGAACGGCTTCGGTGACATGTGCCAGCTGGGGAGTGTTGCTCGCACCATATACCAGCTTCGAAAGCACAGATCTTTGTGGTAGTGAATGTTTCTAACGTAGCAGATCATTTGTAAACGCCGCTCTCGTCGTGGTGGGCGAAAACAACGCATTTGTAATATTCTATTTGAATAACGAAGACACAAACCATATATAGTACGATTTGTTGCCTGGTACATTTCGCTGCAAACTATATATGGTTTATGTCTTCGTTATTCAAATTCACTACGGGAAAACACTGTTTCAATATTCTATTTGTAATACTTTTGTGTGTGGAATGCTGTTTGTGTATACCGAGTGCGGTATGTTGCTTGTTATATGTTGTTTATGACATGCTGTTTGTAATATGCTGTTTGTGGAATTCTGTTTGTGGCATACTGTTTGTGGCATGATGTTTGTGGTATCATGTTTGTGGTTATGGTATCTGTGTCTTGCTATTTGGAGGTAGTTTTGTTACATGACCGAACCAACTTAGCTGTTGACTTTGGGTAACATCCACTGCTGACTTTACACTCACACACGGTGTTATCCTGTCTGATCTTGTTCCACTCACACACGGTGTCATCCTGTCTGATCTTGTCCCTTCTGGTCATATTCAGCATTCTACGCCTGCATCTCCACTCTAAATTATAATTATCACAGTTGTCGAGACCAGAACATTTCACTGAGGTAAATGGGGGAAGAAGAAGAAGAAAACGAAGAAAAAAAGGAAAAGGGGGAGGATGGGGTGGAGGAATAAGAGGAATAGGAGGAGAGGAGGAGGTGGTGGTGGTGGTAGTGGAGGAGGAGAAGGAGGAATTTACAAAAAAGAAAGTGGACAGTGTGTTATTAGAATGAAGTAAAATTATTTACAGCTATAAGAAAAGGGTCGGATTACAGGATTAAGATACAACCAACCAACAGCTGGACAGTTTCTATCCAGGTCGCTTTTCACTTTAACCATGGCAGCTCCTGGAATGTGAAGTTATAGGTCTTTACCTATTCTAGCTGCTCATTTAATTTACACCTTCTATGCACAGATGTAATGGAGGAGCAGCTGGCCGAGTGGCTACAACGAGGGACTCTCCTTCTGGAGACCCGGGTTCGATCCCTCGGTAAGGTGTGGGATTTTTTTGTCGGGGGCAAAAAGAAAATCCTAACCTGCACAGTTCGCTGCGACTGCACTAGCCAGGCGGCCTTAATTCCTCAGGCTCAAAGACACCTCTGCCATACACCGCAAGGTACTATATTGGCAGTAAATGACAGTTTGTATGCCCTGAATAAAATTACACATTCTACGTAGGAATAATTTACACAATTTTGGTAATAATTTAACTTACACGTTCCAGGTACTGATGTTATTCATACAGTCTATGTATTTGTTTAATTTATACATTCTATGAAATGATTCAATTTACTCTTTGCATGTACTGATTTAATTTACACATTTTCGGTACTGAGTTAGTTAGTTAGTCGGGGTTCCAACTTCACAGCAACGGGTGGTCCCCATTATGCTCCATTCCTGTGCCAGTGAATATCACACAAAATGCTCCCCACTGTCCAATGTGAAGAGTGGAATAGACAGGAGTTTTACACTGTACTGTACAGTAACCTGCATGTTAAGAACAATGGCTACCGGCTTCTAGGTACTGATGCTATTCAAACATTATAGGTGCTGGTTTAATTTATACATTCAAGGTACATATTTAATTTGCATACTCTAGGTACTGGTTTAATTTGCACATTATAGGTTCTGATTTAATTACACCAATTCTTTGTCTTGCCGGCGTTCCTCCCCAGAAAATTTGAGAAGATCTAGGTCAATGGGGCCTGTCATGCTGACAAAGAGATCGCCCTGAGATTTTCAGTGCTAGGTAATAAGTAGTTATATATGATGCCTATCCCCCCCAAGGAGAAGGTGCGGGAAGGTGCGCACCTGAAGGTGCCGAAGGTGCTTGTTGTGAAGGTGCGGGAAGGTGTCTGAAGGTGCGGGTCATGTCCGCGCCTTCTGTGGTGTGATATTGACTCCTTCTAACACCTGCCTAGGTGTGTGATTGGCTTGTTAAGCTCGGTATTTTTGGCGGGTAAAATTTTTTTAAAAAGAAAAAAAGTCTGATCTAATGGGTGATAGGTCTCATCATGTGTGTATGTGGCCAGGGTGGAGTGGAAGGAGCCGGTGTAAATAGTAAGCGCAAAGAAGGTGGTGCCCGGTGGTGCGACGTGTATAGTGACGTCATCGGTCCCTCGTAGTTGAATGTTTGGTCTGTTAGGGTCGAATTTTTGGTGGCAAAGTATGGTCTAAGGGGTAGCGGAGGTATTAGGGGTGATGTCTCCGCACCTCCTTGTCGCATCTTTACCATGTTAAGATCGCTGTTTTGGCAGGAAAAGTATTTTTTTTTTAATTAAAAATAATTTAATTTTTTTTTTTTAATTTAAAAAATATTTCAATGGAAAATAAAAGATATTGGTTAATAGTGGTATTTAGTGGGCGGGGCTTAAAATATATTATCAAACGGTGTTAGCTCATTAAATTAAAATCTTAAAAAGAGTAAAGATGGCCGCTAGTACGTGTTGTAGTGGGTATGGCTTAGTGTTATTTGATGTTAAGGGGTGGGTGAGTGAAAGCGTATCTCGATGAGTGCTTCCAAACAATATAGCATACAGTATCAGATCGTTAAAGAAACAAGTAAAGATGGCCGTCGGTGTCCTCCGTGCGTGCCGGGTTCGAATCCCGGTAGGGCGGTTTAGTGGTAGAAGAAATATTGATAATGTTTTTGTTACTTAGTTGTGATGGCGATAGCGGGTGGTATTAACCAGGCTATGTGTAGCAAAGGAGAGGTGGTGTGTTGGTTGAAGCTTAGGTGGTACCCCAGACGAGATGACAGGTTCGAATCTCGGTGCTGTGTATCTGGTAAAGGTAATAGTCCTATCTTTTCATGTCGCTGTGGCCACAAGTCCAAGAGGAAAACAGGCAGCCGATTTCACCTTTGTACCTACGAGTCACAAAATATAACCTAACTTAAAAATCAGAATATGATGCATAACCTCAACAGGTGTTGCCAAAAATCAATACTCATTTTCATAACGGCTAATCCAGGGGCTTATCGTCGTCGTAATGACCAAGATGGGGTATTGATATTACTAATATCTCCGTCGTTGCAAATAGTTCGCGATATTAATAAAGGTTCATATAAAGGCTGGTATGGGATTAAGAGATTAACACCTATTGTTGGGCCATCCACAGAAAATCAATACCAACACGCTAGATTCTTCATAATTGCGACCAGTGGCTTATAGATATAACCGTTATTGCAGACGCAGCTATGTGCAGACTAATCTACCAGGTCACAGGTCTATGCCCTATCGACAAAAACGGTGAATGAAAGCTAAGGAATATTCACTATACAAAGCAGTTTCTACCAGCCGATCAGATCGGGGAAACCAGACAGGGCAACCTCTTGGTACGAGTCCACAACAGCAGATATCGTGTATAAAAGACGACCAGCCTATGTCATGCAGAAGTACCTCTATCTGACAACACCAAAACAGATCTCACCATGTGGCAACTCGCTAATGTTAAGTTGGATGTCGATAAATCTTTCACATTTTCGTTATGATTCTTCATGTCGACACACCATTAACCTAACAAAGAAAAACCTAGTATAATACAGGGAATATATAGGACTAGATGCATATAACTGATGAGGAAACAATAAAACATTGTCTTAATATTTCATATTAGGTTATGTTTCCCTTCTCTCACTTTTCTATGTCCGAGTCGTCCTGGGGCTACCGAGTAAAGCCAAAGAATACCTCGACATCAATGTAACATAAACCGGTGTCGAAAAGCAGCATAGGCGCGTGTAAAAATTCATCCCATTGTCCGACTAAGCCTTTCGCATAGTCATAGGGGAGAGATGTGATCACCGACGCTAGTCAGGGCAATGCGTCCTACGACATTTAATATAATGCGTGAAGTCAAATTTGCGACTGCAAAATATGTTTTCATGTCATATGTATATAAGAAGCTATATACAGGTGCTTTCTAAGGACAAATTTCCTCATGTCACGGTGTAAACATTACAGATGTCGCTTAAATTTATACATTAAGAGGGGGAAAAAAAGTCTGTTGTAGACACGGTATTTCATATTTTCTTGTGGGACTTGGTCATTTGTTGTTCTATCTTGTCATGGTATGTATATTTTCCACACATCTCCACTGATGTTTTTAATTTGTCTACCCATTGTCCTCGCTTCATATTCATACAATAGTATAGGTTCTATGTAGTGATTAAACACTCTTTTTCTCCTTGTAATTGACATCTTTATATTAGTCATGTTTTCCACCTTACCAAAGACTATCTTCAACATATCGAACATTGGTCTATCCTCTCAAAGACAACTTCTTCTTGTAGTCTCTTGGCTACATTTTCCCCTTGTCAAGCTTCATGTCTCTACTCGTCTGTATTAGTGTGTTAGAAGTAAACCAACATCACATAAGACAACCATATATTACCACAATGTATACAAAAAAGAAGCAATACACATAGACACAGTATATAAATATAGTACTAAATAGACAGTAGTTTAAAGAATTCAAGTATTTTATTACAAGGTAAATTACACAAATTAAATACAGTGATTTGTATAAAATATCACACACCCGTGTTACATTAGCAAATAAGTACAAAACACAAGGGAATGAATACGTTGGTGTATTAGTTACATACAAATGGACCATACAACACACCGGCACGTCCGCTATGGGACCTAACTCGTGTGAAGGTATGTCTGTAACAAACAGAATTGTGTGTGGGGTAATAACTACGATGTCTGTCTTTCATCATGTATCTGACCTGTTTGCGTACCACCGCAAGGACTTCGTTCACTTGTGGTCTACAACCAATCAGGTTAATTGTCCTTAGAATTTACCCACATTTTATGTTAGACAAGTATTGATTGGGTGTCAACTATGCGGTAGGCGGGGCTTACCCTATGTTATATATATCCAACTCACCACATCTCACTCACTTTGTGATGTACGCAAGAACGACGAAAGATTGGATCTTCAGTTTTGTGGTTATTAGGTGACTATGTGCCTTCAAGTATAGAAAGCTTGTCAGTCACCGTTTTGTTTCAGTAGTCACGGACTATCAGCCATATACGGACATATGGATTTAGCGTCTCTTTCTTCCAGTTCTTAGACATTCACAACTGCCTTGGAAGATTTATCAACCAGATTCTTACCCAGACGCATCCGAAGTGTAAGCAACCTCATTATTCTGCCATAGTTTACAACGTCATCTGTAAAGAAGTCATCGGCGCTTGAAACAAAGACAGAGAAAACGTGCTCGGGATTGATACGGTTTACTAGACTAGTGAACATACATCTTGTTGTTTGAGTATTTGACTTTCCTATCTAGCCAACATCGTGTCAGCTACCTTTGGTGAAAGATAGAAACTAAATATATTCAACGCTATATTCATCGGCTCGCTGTGAACGTGTGTCAAGTCGACTGTTGCTTGTCTCAGTATCAAGTCGCTAGTGAACATGCCTAAAAATACAAAGATGTCAACTAGGCAATCATCTGAGAACCACTTATGTGCAACTTGTGGGAAAGGTTTCACTGAAAGGCGCAGTCTGCTTCGCCATACTCTGACCAGTCACAGTACCAAGGAGCAAGTGTATTCGTGTCACACTTGTGGTCATAAGTTTAACAGTAAAGAATATATACAACGCCACATTACAAAGGAACACACTACACCAGGAGTATCACCCAGTTAAAATTTAATTAAAATTTAAAACTAATAAATCGCAATTTTATTGCGTGCTTCACTTAATATACAGATATAGGCTAAGTATAGGTATAAGTTAGGTATAAGACGTATATCGAGCTTACATCTTGCGCAATAAAATTGCGATTTATTAGTTTTAAATTTTAATTAAATTTTAACTTTTTCCATATCTAACACTGGTTTGTATCTATGTCTCTTAAGAAAGAGTTTGTTGTATGATTAGGGTTAGGGTTAGTTGATGGATAGTTAGGGTTAGGGTTAGGATTAGATGATGTATACTTAGGATTAGGGTTAGTAAGAAAGATTTTGTTGTGTTTGATGTATATAATGCTCTATGTTTCTTAGGTTCTTTTAGGCCATCAGCGTTAGTTACTCTGGAAGTCCAAGGAATTCGTCTCAGGAACCCAATCTCTGTTGTTGTTTTCAAGTTCTTCTTAGGGGTGATGGTTGATGACCATATTCGTTGTCTAGAATAGCGCCTAGTAGGTTAGGGGGACATTTGATTTATCTCTATTAGGTGTGAAAATCTGCCTAGTCAGCAGAAAATCGGCTGTTCTGTATTGCAAGAGAATGTTAATGTTATTTGGTATGAAACGTTGAAAGTCGGTTAGAAGATGTGGTAGAGGGTATTCAAGGGCTCAATAAGGCAGACGTGGCTTTAAGAAAGGACGACTTCCTAACAGACACTGTTGGTTGGTTGCTGATTTGCCGCTATTGCAGCTGTGAAATGACAAAGTGTGATAGATGTGGACAAAGTAAGCAATGTTATGTTAACTAGACTTCGAGAACACTCTTTGTATTGTTGAAAGATGGACCACTGGAAGGTTAGTGTAGCAGACATTGTGGTATAGAAAGTTGAAGATGTCAACCATGGGTAATGGCTCTTTGCTGACGAATACTCAGATGATATTGAAACTATCCCAGGTGGAGCCACAGATTTTATTGCCATAAATGTTGTTATGACTGTTTCATTGGAGCTCCTGTGCAACGAAGGTTTGGAGTTCTTAGTGGTGCGACATGGAAAAGTTGTGAAGCTATCTATGAAAGACAGAGACACTTTGTGTTAGAAAGAAAAGAAAAAAAAAACCTAGAGTGTGGAGAGATGTGTGATTAGTATGTATAAGGGCTTCTTTAGTGGATACTCTGGACTGATAAGTTGAAGCTTTCTGTAATGTAAAAGAGGGAAAGTGTTGACGTTGATGATTATGTCTTGTGAAATGTCTGTTCAGATAAAAGTTCAAGACACGTTTGACATAACTACAGAGGCGATATGTTTTCTTACTTTTTTTTTTATAAGTTTACACAAGATAGTTATAAGTTTGGTCGAGATGTTTCATGTTTTGGCCAACATTTTTCCCCATTTGGTTAACACATTTTCTTACTTCGGTCAACATATTTCATAGTTTATCCCATATTTTTTTCCCCTTTTGGTTAACACATTTTCCTACTTTTCATAAGTTTGGTGTACATTTTTTCTTTACTTGGTCAATATTTTTCTCATTAGGTTAACAAATGTTCCTACTTTTCAGAAGTTTTGTGTAAATTTGTCTTTACTTGGTATTTTTCTCATTAGGTTAACAAATTTTTTTAAGTTGTATAAGTTTTGTGTAACTTTTTCTTCACTTGGGGGATATTTTTCTCATCAGGTTAACACATTTTCATAATTTTTATAATAATGGATGAGATATTTCTTCACTTGGCCAATGTGTTTTTCTATTAGGTTAACACATTTACCTCCTTTTCATAAGTATGGTTGAGATATTTCTCCACTTGGCTAATATTTTTCCCATTTGGTTAACACATTTTCCTAATGTTTATAAGTTTGGACGATATATTTATAAGATTAGTTGAAAAATGTCTTTATTTGGACAATATTTTTTCACATTTGGTTAACAAAGTTTCCTACTTGTTATGAGTTTGGTCGAGAAGTTTCTTTACTTGGTCAACAGTTTTCACCTTTGGCTAACAAATTTTCATACATTTTAAAAAGTTTGGCTGAGATACTTCTTTACTTGACCAATATTTTTCACCGTTGGCTAACAAATTTTCATACATTTTAAAAGTTTGGATGCGATATTTCTTTACTTGGCCACTATTTTTCCTAATTTAGCTAACATATTTTCTTATATCGGTCGACCTCTTTATAAGTTTAGATGAGATATTTCTTTACTTGGCTGAAATTTTTTCATCTTTGGCTAACAAATTTTCCTACTTGGTCCATATATTTATAAGTTTGGTTGAGATATTTCTTGACTTTGCCATCAACATGTAACACCCGCTCACCACATGACACTCATATGTACCGTCATCATTAAAACCAACAAATGAACGCACTTATAATACATATAACTTTATTTTACAGTATTTCCAGCAAATTTTACACACAAAATGAACAAGCGTAATGCCTGTATACAAAACGGATGGTTAAATATGGGATGTTATATCTAGTATGATCATGCATAGTTGTGCCCAACGTGGGTCGTAAAAGGGTGGTTATTTATTAAACAAGCCGGAATTCTGGGATATGATAGAGATAAAAACATATAGCTGGAATCGTTTCTGTAGTGTATTTGGTATTTGGACGTTGTTGCATAGAGTAGGTAAGAACGTCGTGTTCGTGTACTATTTTGATAAAATCGTCAAAGTCTTGTCTATTTTTGATTAGTTGTGGAAGTTCTAAGACAGAAGCATTATTTGAAGATGCGTGAAACAATCGAAGAGCGTCTGTTTCGCTGTGCCTAAGGACTATATGATAACTAAAGTTGATTTTGAATATGCTCTTTTGAATGGTAAAGATCTTGTTCAAGGTAGATGCCCAGTCTTTAGGGTAGATTGTGTGTGGGATAATATAAAATGTATAGACAGACATATATTTGTTTATCTTGTGATGTGTTTTGATACTACTCCAGTTGTCGGTGTATACTTGTCTAATATCATCTGGAAGAGTGTGTAAAGAATCCGCTTCATCCTTGGGTTGTGTGTCACTGACTGGATGGCAGTTTTTGTCTTGTTTAGTCTTCTTCTCGCTGACTGCCACATCACTATTAGTAGCGACATGTCTCTTACGTAGTGTTGCTGAAGCGGGTGTTGCAGCGTCTGCTGGTATTACACTGGGTGATACTCCTGGTGTAGTGTGTTCCTTTGTAATGTGGCGTTGTATATATTCTTTACTGTTAAACTTATGACCACAAGTGTGACACGAATACACTTGCTCCTTGGTACTGTGACTGGTCCGAGTATGGCGAAGCAGACTGCGCCTTTCAGTGAAACCTTTCCCACAAGTTGCACATAAGTGGTTCTCAGATGATTGCCTAGTTGACATCTTTGTATTTTTAGGCATGTTCACTAGCGACTTGATACTGAGACAAGCAACAGTCGACTTGACACACGTTCACAGCGAGCCGATGAATATAGCGTTGAATATATTTAGTTTCTATCTTTCACCAAAGGTAGCTGACACGATGTTGGCTAGATAGGAAAGTCAAATACTCAAACAACAAGATGTATGTTCACTAGTCTAGTAAACCGTATCAATCCCGAGCACGTTTTCTCTGTCTTTGTTTCAAGCGCCGATGAATTCTTTACAGATGACGTTGTAAACTATGGCAGAATAATGAGGTTGCTTACACTTCGGATGCGTCTGGGTAAGAATCTGGTTGATAAATCTTCCAAGGCAGTTGTGAATGTCTAAGAACTGGAAGAAAGAGACGCTAAATCCATATGTCCGTATATGGCTGATAGTCCGTGAATACTGAAACAAAACGGTGACTGACAAGCTTTCTATACTTGAAGGCACATAGTCACCTAATAACCACAAAACTGAAGATCCAATCTTTCGTCGTTCTTGCGTACATCACAAAGTGAGTGAAATGTGGTGAGTTGGATATATATAACATAGGGTAAGCCCCGCCTACCGCATAGTTGACACCCAATCAATACTTGTCTAACATAAAATGTGGGTAAATTCTAGGACAATTAACCTGATTGGTTGTAGACCACAAGTGAACGAAACCTTGCGGTGGTACGCAAACAGGTCAGATACATGATGAAAGACAGACATCGTAGTTATTACCCCACACACAATTCTGTTTGTTACAGACATACCTTCACACGAGTTAGGTCCCATAGCGGACGTGCCGGTGTGTTGTATGGTCCATTTGTATGTAACTAATACACCAACGTATTCATTCCCTTGTGTTTTGTACTTATTTGCTAATGTAACACGGGTGTGTGATATTTTATACAAATCACTGTATTTAATTTGTGTAATTTACCTTGTAATAAAATACTTGAATTCTTTAAACTACTGTCTATTTAGTACTATATTTATATACTGTGTCTATGTGTATTGCTTCTTTTTTGTATACATTGTGGTAATATATGGTTGTCTTATGTGATGTTGGTTTACTTCTAACACACTAATACAGACGAGTAGAGACATGAAGCTTGACAAGGGGAAAATGTAGCCAAGAGACTACAAGAAGAAGTTGTCTTTGAGAGGATAGACCAATGTTCGATATGTTGAAGATAGTCTTTGGTAAGGTGGAAAACATGACTAATATAAAGATGTCAATTACAAGGAGAAAAAGAGTGTTTAATCACTACATAGAACCTATACTATTGTATGAATATGAAGCGAGGACAATGGGTAGACAAATTAAAAACATCAGTGGAGATGTGTGGAAAATATACATACCATGACAAGATAGAACAACAAATGACCAAGTCCCACAAGAAAATATGAAATACCGTGTCTACAACAGACTTTTTTTCCCCCTCTTAATGTATAAATTTAAGCGACATCTGTAATTTTTACACCGTGACATGAGGAAATTTGTCCTTAGAAAGCACCTGTATATAGCTTCTTATATACATATGACATGAAAACATATTTTGCAGTCGCAAATTTGACTTCACGCATTATATTAACTGTCGTAGGACGCATTGCCCTGACTAGCGTCGGTGATCACATCTCTCCCCTATGACTATGAGAAAGGCTTAGTCGGACAATGTGATGAATTTTTACACGCGCCTATGCTGCTTTTCGACACCGGTTTATGTTATATTGATGTCGAGGTATTCTTTGGCTTTACTCGGTAGCCCCAGGACGACTCGGACATAGAAAAGTGAGAGAAGGGAGACATAACCTCATATGAAATATTAAGACAATGTTTTATTGTTTCCTCATCAGTTATATGCATCTAGTCCTATATATCCCCCTGTATTATACTAGGTTTTTCTTTTGTTAGGTTAGTGTTGTGTCGACATGAAGAATCATAACGAAAATGTGAAAGATTTATCGACATCCAACTTAACATTAGCGAGTTGCCACATGGTGAGATCTGTTTTGGTGTTGTCAGATAGAGGTACTTCTGCATGACATAGGCTGGTCGTCTTTTATACACGATATCTGCTGTTGTGGACTCGTACCAAGAGGTTGCCCTGTCTGGTTTCCCCGATCTGATCGGCTGGTAGAAACTGCTTTGTACAGTGAATATTCCTTAGCTTTCATTCACCGTTTTTGTCGATACGGCATAGACCTGTGACCTGGTAGATTAGTCTGCACATAGCTGCGTCTGCAATAACGGTTATATCTATAAGCCACTGGTCGCAATTATGAGAAGAATCTAGCGTGTTGGTATTGATTTTCTGTGGATGGCCCAACAATAGGTGTTAATCTCTTAATCCCATACCAGCCTTTATATGAACCTTTATTAATATCGCGAACTATTTGCAACGACGGAGATATTAGTAATATCAATACCCCATCTTGGTCATTACGACGACGATAAGCCCCTGGATTAGCCGTTATGAAAATGAGTATTGATTTTTGGCAACACCTGTTGAGGTTATGAATCATATTCTGATTTTTAAGTTAGGTTATATTTTGTGACTCGTAGGTACAAAGGTGAAATCGGCTGCCTGTTTTCCCCTTGGACTTGTGGACACAGCTTGACATGGATGAGACAGACGGCCCTAATCCTAACCCGTATGACTAACTAGACACCCCACTCACTCTGACGACTATTACCCTTACCAGTGGCACAGCACCGAGATTCGACCCTGTCATCTCGTCTGGGGCACCACCTAAGCTTCAACCAACACACCACCTCTCCTTTGCTACACATAGCCTGGTTAATACCACCCGCTATCGCCATCACAACTAAGTAACAAAAACATTATCAATATTTCTTCTACCACTAAACCGCCCTACCGGGATTCGAACCCGGCACCTACGGAGGACACCGACGGCCATCTTTACTTGTTTCTTTAACGATCTGATACCTATGATGATATTGTTTGGAAGCACTCATCGAGATACGCTTTCACTCACCCACCCCTTAACATCAAATAACACTAAGCCATACCACTACAACACGTACTAGCGGCCATCTTTACTCTTTTTAAGATTTTCATTTAATGAGCTAACACCGTTTGATAATAGATTTTAAGCCCCGCCCACTAAAGACCACTATTAACCAATATCTTTTATTTTCCATTGAAATATTTTTTATTTTTTTTTTAAAAATTTAAATTTAAAAGCAAAAAATTAAATTATTTTTAATTAAAAAAAAACATACTTTTCCTGCCAAAACAGCGATCTTAACATGGTAAAGATGCGACAAGGAGGTGCGGAGACATCACCCCTAATACCTCCGCTACCCCTTAGACCATACTTTGCCACCAAAAATTCGACCCTAACAGACCAAACATACAACTACGAGGGACCGATGACGTCACTATACACGTCGCACCACCGGGCACCACCTTCTTTGCGCTTACTATTTACACCGGCTCCTTCCACTCCACCCTGGCCACATACACACATGATGAGACCTATCACCCATTAGATCAGACTTTTTTCTTTTTAAAAAAATTTTACCCGCCAAAAATACCGAGCTTAACAAGCCAATCACACACCTAGGCAGGTGTTAGAAGGAGTCAATATCACACCACAGAAGGAGCGGACATGACCCGCACCTTCAGACACCTTCCCGCACCTTCACAACAAGCACCTTCGGCACCTTCAGGTGCGCACCTTCCCGTACCTTCTCCTTGGGGGGGGGGGGGGGGGATAGGCATCATATATAACTACTGTAATAGATCAATAGTCACATAATCTTAAGGTGACAGAAAATGGATCAACAGCCCCATGATCTCAAAGCGACAGATAACAGATCAATAGCTATACAATTTTAGAAGGACAAAAATAGGTCAACAGTCACACAATTTTAGAGCGACAGATAATAGATCAATAGCCATACAATCCTAGATCGACAGATAATAGATCAATAGCCATACAATCATAGAGCGATAATAGCAACACTATCTCAGAGCGACATATATTAGATCAATAGGGATGCGATTTTAGCACGAAAGATAATGGATCAAAAGCCACATAACCTCACAGAAATAGATCAAATGCGGCGCCATCAAAGAGCAAAACACAACAGATCAATAGTTACATAATCGCAGCGCAGCACTTCATTGATCAATAGCAAAACAATTTCAGCGTGGCGCGAAACATAATAGATAAATAGCTACACGACTGAAGATCGAAAGATAATAAATCAATAGGCGCATACGTCACAACTGTGTCGAATAGATTAATACCCATATGATCTTAGCCTTATAATCAATGGCTAACAAAGCGATCGCCCTGACATTCTCGGTACTAGACAATAGATAAATAGCTATACAATCTTAGAACCAAAGATAACAGATCGTTAGCGATACAATTTAGAGCCACAGATAATGATAATAGATCTATACCCACACAATCTCCGAGCTATGAACGATAGATCAAGAGTCACAAAACTTTAGATGTTTCAGAGCTCTATATTTTAGATTAATCACATAACATCAGAGATCACTGAGAGGTAGATAATTTATTAGTAGCCATATCACTTCAGAGATATCAGAACAATATGTGATCAATAGCCTCTTAACCTCAGTGTGATAGACAGTAGGAAAATAGCCACATCACATCAGAACAATAGATAATAGACCAATAGCCTCATAACCTCAGAGTGATAGACAATAGAACAATAACCTCATAATCCCAGAGTGATGGACAATAGAAGAATAGCCACATCACAAGAGAACGATAAATAACAGAACAATAGCCTATAGCCCCATAGCGATAGACAATAGGACAAGAGCCACATAGCTAAAGAATGATAGACAATAGAACAATAGCCTCATAACATAAGAAGGATAGACAATAGAACAATGGCAATTTGCCTTTGCTTTCTAAACAGCCGATGCTCATAACTTTAAAGTTGACGCAACGCAACTGCTTTCATATCACTTGCGGCTTATTTCGGACCTTCGAATGCGGGATTAATTATTTGCAAAGCAAAAATAGCAGACGTGACAGGAAATTGTTAGCATGCACAATAATTATTTTGATTGTACTTGAGAAATATGTTCATAAAAATTAAAAAAAAAAAGACACACCTAAAAGTTGCCGACGGAATGTGTGTCCTGCCTGCCCGAGCATCTTCGCAATTAATTTCTTCCATCCCCCGCCTTAATTGCTTGGTGTCTTTTCTTAACGTTGTACGCGTGTCCAATAAATCTCTTTCAGGCCTGAGATGGAGATCACCATGGCCGAATGGATAAGAGATCTCGTTCTTAAACATCCGGTGTGCTGATGCCGATATAGCGGGGCCAACCCCTTACCCAGCGGGTTGGACTAACATGTTGACTTCTCGTCCATGACTTGGGGATGTAATTTACAAATACCTCTGATGGCGAAGGACACTGGTAATAGGGAAAGCTAATACACAAGTTAATCCATACGGCTGGAATCGACTAATAGATGTTTCTATATATTTGAGCAACTGATTATTATTCGTCAAATACAGCATAATTTTATTATTGATAATTTTACGATTGCTAATCAGCAAATGTTCCGAATTTGACGTTATATGACCTGTCGAATGCACTGGGGTTCCTGAAGATGGTTAACTCTCTTTCCCATCCTCACTGATATATGTTCGGCTACTCGATGGCTCCGTGGCGAAGAGTTTACGGGCGCAGCTCGTAACTCAGTATACCAGCGTTAGAAACACAGCAGTATCGTTTTTTTTTTAATGAAATGGTATGGGTGCCGGCCGTTCAGAAATCAATGGCAAACTACTGAACGTAAACTTGCCCAGGAATTACGAACAGCCAAAAAATGCTGGGGTTGACTGCTACGTGCTGTAAAGGACATGCAACTAACTTTTTTAACTAGCCGTTAATATGCAAACAGAACTTCCTATTAAGTGTTAAACTTCCGTGGATATAACGGTCTACACCAGTGTTTCCCAACCTTTTTTGTGCTATGCCCCACCTAAGCCTTTCTAAACTTCTTATGCCCCCCTCCCGCCCCGCCGGTGGCCCCCCCCCCCTCCCCCAACATATACATTATTTTTAATATTCAAAAATTGAAATGATTACTAAAGAAACTTGTTTGATAGGTTTTAGGAAGAAATCACTAGGAAATTACTGAGCAAACACAGTAAGTAAATTTTCAAAACATATAATGGAGAACTGACATTCAAGTACAAAATAATTTTAATGAAAGATTTTTCTATATTATTGTAATTATTAGTAATTATTTATTATTTAAATTTAGTGAGATCCTTGCGCTTGATGATTGCTGCAAATAGATCTTATTGTCAAAGACTCAGTTATATAGGAATGAAGACCACCCTGAAAGAGTGGTCTACCTCAAGTAGAATAGAGGTAACCCAGTGCCCCTACATGAGGGCAGGGTAGGTGTAGGGAATAAATAAGAAGGGGAACTATTAAATAGTTCTCTCATGGGACACGGAGGTGTCAACCAGAGAGTAAGCACTCTGGTCACGGCATGATCACGCCAACGTGATAGACACGGAGAACTAAACTGAAACTCAAGAGAGGCCACTACTCTAGCGTGCTGAGTGATGCCGCACGCAAAAGCCGTAGTGCGCTCCAAGTCCTTCCGCGTACTGTGTAAACAGCACGGGAGGGATGAGCAGACGGGACACAGACTTCGTAGTGAACGCATCGCTTAGCGTCGATGCTTATTTCGTTAGCCGAGTAGATAGATTAGCAATAGGGTTAGGAAACGACTAGTGATAGGCAATTCTGTGCATTTATTCTTGTGTGATTTGTTAGCGACTGTTTGTTGTACATTGATGTGATGCAAAGAGCCAGTGGCAATAAAATGTGTAATCAATTCCTCTCGTACGACTAACAAGTCTTTTTGTGTGGTGCGAGAGAAGTTATCCCGGAATGCCTGTGACATCGGTTGATGACAGGCTAGGATAAAGTGGTGTCAGAAGTGTAGCTTGGACAATTGTTCAAGCTAAAACACTCACCCACGGCTCTAAAGTAGTATTACGGCTAGATAATCACAGGGTTTAATTTATGTTAGTGATAATGGCGTGTGCAGACAGAACAAAGTGCGAGCTGTGCCCATCGTGACCAAATTATGTTTATTTATGCTTACTGAATTATTTTGTGCTTATGAACATGTTTTCTTCTGATTTGTAAGTATTATTATTATAGTTTTGTATCATTTATTTCTATAATTACTTATTTATTTACTAGTATTTGTCAAATATGATTCACGGCGGAGCAATACACAAAAATGAGCCGAGAACAAAAATCGATTTTTCCAATCTAAAAATAGCGCTGCGCCTGTGACGTATCGCGACTGACAAACAGCTGCGTTACGCCATTTGCAGTCAGCGACTGATTGTTTACAAATCGCAAAGCGGCTGCTCGCCTGAATCGTTGACTTATATCAAATATTATTTGTTTATATTAGTTATTTATTGAATATATTTATTTATTTGAACATTATTATTACCTTTATATTTATTTCAAAGCATTTATTTAATTATTTATATACTTTTTCTATTTCTTACCGTCGCGATGGCACTACTTTTGCTATGCAAATAAGACGCAGTCTGCACAACACTTCCATAAATTAAACAGCTAGAGTTAGGGAAGGCAGAAGACGTTAGAACGAAGACAGGACAGTGACATTTATTATTAATTAAACCACATTGTATTGTCCTGGGGCATGTAATTGTACAAAATTGTCTAGAATTATATATCGTTTACAAGTGATTAATTGTTGATGCTCTTGATAACCAGGGAGAACAACAGCTGGTCATAAGCATAACGCAAGCTGTATGTGGTATTGCCAGACGATTTGACTTGAGGTGCCAAACGATTGTACATGATTGATCTGGAATGTTAAGATGAGTATACCCAAATGATTTTGCATGCAATATGATTAATAATGCATCTCTTTTTCAGCGTGTGATGTATTAGCATATTTTTTGTGATCTGTTTTTCAGGTTATAATCTAAGAGTATATTTTTTGTACTCAGAGATTTAAAAACCTAACATATCTAATATAAATAAGGGAGTAAATATTTGAGTGCCTATCAACTCTATCTAATTACCCAACAACATGGCAACTTTAGCTGATTTCATAAAAGCAAGCAAGGAATTAGAATACACAGGAAAGGACTTAGAGCAATATGCTGATCAAAAATTTAGGGAAGCAAAAGATGCTGAGAGAGATGAACGTGCACGAGAAAGACAACATCAAAAGGAGATTGTAGAACTAGCTGAGATAACAAAACAAAAGGAATTAGAGCTAAAACACAAAGAGGCACAAGTGGCTGAAGAAACTAAACAAAGACAATTAGAACAAGATAAAGATATTAAACAAAGACAATTAGAACAAGATAAAGAGATTAAGCAAAAACAATTAGAACAAGATAAGGAGATTAAACAGAAACAATTAGATCAGGAGAGAGAATTAAAGCAAAGAGAGATAGATGAAATGGCAAGAGTAAAAGAAAAACAAATACAAGTGGAATCAGAGACACAGTTAAAGATGAAAGGTATGGATGTAGATTCACACTGAGAGATCTCCGCTACAAAACTAAAAAGTCAACAAGAAGAAAATAAATTTAATAAATACAAAAACATTATTAAGCCATTTTGTAAAGAAGATTCCATATCAGCCTGGACAGAAAATGTCGAATACCAACTGAAATACCACCAAGTACCAATCGATATGTGGGCCATGATCTACACGAAGAACCTCAGTGGGGAGCCCCTTAAAGTGATAGAATCAATACCAACTGACCTTAGATCTAACTATCAGTACACCCACGATAGGATAATGCAACATTTCTTACTTGATGCCCCTGGGTATCAAGTACAGTTTTCCAATTTGAAACCAAAGCCAAGCGAGACCTTTATCGATTATGTCTCAAATGTCCAAAGCGTACTAAATAGATGGCTTAGTGCAGCAAAAATAGGAAAGGATTTTGAAAAACTTAAAAATTTAATAGCCATGGATAAAGATCTCCTTTCGCTAAATTCCTGCAGCAGTCAGACATCGAGACCATAGAACAATTTGAAAAGAAAGGCTCTGCATATTTTTCCTCAAATAGAGATATTTTTAAGACATCAAATAGCGACTCTGAAATAGTCTCTTTTGTTAAGGACCAACCTAAAAGCTATCAGAGCAATAAAAAACCATTTCATAGAGTCGACAAGAAAGATAAAAAAGTTTCGAAATGTGTCTATTGCCAACTTTTTCATGATACTTATGCTATGTGTGATAAATCACCAAACTATCCGACACATCTTGAGATGGTCATTAAGAAACAACAAAACAAACGAACTGCATACAGGCGTGCAGTCAAATGCTTCTTCTGTTCAAGCTACTGGCACTATTCCAATAAGTGCCTAGGCCGCCAAAGAATGAAGGCCAACAATGCAATTTTGATTGATACATCCTCTGATAGTGGTAGTGAGACTGAGTGTGATGTCGAGAATGAATTACAGTTTAATCAATCTGAAGATGTTTGTTGTGTAAACGATATTTTAAGCTTTGACAATTGTGAGCGATGTCACCAATTTCATGCAAACTTACATGTGGACATATTGTAACATCCTCCTTGGAGAATGCAAATGCAGCTGTAGCCTCCAGAGGCAATCTATTGTTTCACTCTGCAATGGTCAATGAGAAGCCATGCCGATGTTTGCTTGACAGTGGAAGCTCTATTATTGGTGTTAGAAAGGAACTTGTTAATCCAAAGGATTATACTGGTGACTCTGTAAAATGCCGTACTTTTTCTGGTAATATAGAAACCTATCCTCTGGCAAGAGCCCGTATAAACACCCCGTTCCTTTCTGGTACCTTTACATGTGCAATACTAGACAACCCTTGTACTGATGTAATTCTTGGGTGTCTACCCCAGCTAAGGCACTGCACAGATGAAGAAATATCCGCCTGGGAGGAGGAAAATGGACTTCTTCTTCTTCTTCGTTCATCCGGAGTTTTTTTTCGGATGTGATTGCGTTGTGCCTGTTTACAGCAGAGCTGCGTTCTTGCGCCGTTAGGCCGACACATCCGACTTCTGCGGGCATTTGTTGACCGGGTTAACCTTCCCGGGGGTTTCTTAGGACGTTTGACTCTCACTGTTGTGGTGTTATCCCCCATCCCAGCTGGTCCATATAGAACAGCCAAAGATCCTGATCAGCCCTCAAGGGAAGGCAGGGGCAGACCATGGGCATTCCCCGCCATCCAAGGAGGCTTCCATACTTGCAGAGCCGATACATAGCGCTCTGGTACTGGGCTCACCCAAGGAATCGTCACGTCCTGCACATGGCTGCTTAGCCTCACTTCCGTATATTGGGCCTTCCGTTCACCATAGGCTGTTCTTCCGGAAACCAGAAGTATGCAGTCTGCAGATGACATCCACACAGTGAGCTTTCGATTCGAACTTTCCACGTAATGGATTTGCTATC
Source organism: Cepaea nemoralis (assembly GCA_014155875.1). NCBI lineage: Eukaryota > Metazoa > Mollusca > Gastropoda > Stylommatophora > Helicidae > Cepaea > Cepaea nemoralis. Next base: position 47,852 of record JACEFZ010010571.1, read on the forward strand.
CAAGCAATATTCCATTTCATGCCACTAGGACACTTTTCCACCTTTTATGAAGCCCACACAATGGGCTTTTGATTCGGACTTTCCACGTAATGGATTTGCTATCCAAGCAATATTCCATTTCGTGCCACTAGGACACTTTTCCACCTTTTATGAAGCCCAAACAGCGAGCTTTCGATTTGGACTTTCCACATAATGGATTTGCTATCCAAGCAATATTCCATTTCATGCCTCTGGGTCTTCATGCACCTTTAAATGTCAACCTGTATGTAGTTAAAGTAAGCTGCGGTCAACTTGAGCTTGTTGATATCTCCATAGAGCTTTTCCTCAAATGAAGCAGGTGTGGGCCAAAATATCTTTCTCTGTTCTGCATACGTTGGGCAATCCTGCAGCAAATGTTTTGCTGTCATTTTTCCAGTTCTACAATTACATTCATCAGTATCTCCTATCTTTAGTTTATTGAACAAGTGGTATTTCAGCCTGTTATGTCCTGTGCGGAGTCTGAAGATTGCTACTTGTTCTCTTCGGTCGAGTTTGTAATATGCATCATCCTTCTGATGGCCTGGATGCTCAGATTCCCATTTGGTTCTATAAGTGCTTTTTATCAACCTCTTTGCCTCATTATAGGTTATGTCTATGTCAGGCTGTGGTAGTCGTCCGCCCTCTTTTGCCAGTCTGTCAGCCTCTTCGTTTCCAGGTATACTGCAATGTGATGGGATCCACTGTATTACAACTTTTTTGGATTTCTGGCATAGACCATGGAGTGCTGCTCTTAGGTCAGTTAGTTCTGTGCTGTTATTGCTCTTGAGTATTGAGACAGCTGACTTTGCATCTGTGAAGATAGCTATTTGCTTCTCTTTATTTTCCTCCATCAGGAGCATTTCTGCTGCAGTTTTCAAAGCCTCTACCTCCACTTTGAAGTTACTTGAAAATTTTCCAGTTGCCATTGAATGTGTTTTTTTCACTCCATTTTTTAAATTTAGGAGAATTCCTCCTCCTCCATTCTCTATTGAATTTTTGGCTGATCCATCTGTATATGCATGGGTCCAATTCCTGCTTGGGTAATGTTCTTTTATGTAGTTTAGGGTTATTTCTCTTCTTTCGGTTTCATGCTGAGTGTTCTTTTTCTCAATACCAGGAATGTTTTCTATCATCTCAGGCAGTTGCTGCTGTCTCCAAGCTGGGAAGTTGTGTGCATTGTGTATGGGCTTGACTGTTGATATGTTAAGTATAGGATCTGCCCTACTCCTTCGTTTTGCAGTTTCTACAAAGTTGCTACGCTTCAGTCTTCCCTTTCCAAAACCATTAAATCTGTTGTACATAGGGTGGTCTGTCAATCTTCTAAATTTTTCTGCTTGTTGCTGGGCTTTGCTATCTCTTCTATCCTGCATTGGTTGTAAACAAGTGATCTTTTCTAGTTCATTAATAGGCGTTGTCTTCAGGCTTCCAGTTATGATTCGCATTCCTTGGTTTTGGACTCTACTTATTTTGTTAAAGTTTGACTTAGCTGCTGTTGCCCAAGCTGCAATGCCATATTCCAGTACTGGCCTCACCCGTCCAGTATATAACTTCTTGAGAACTTTCTCATCTGCTCCCCACGTTGTACCAGCAAGCTTTTTCATGATTGCCATTCTCTGCCTTGCTCTTGTTCGATTTTTCTCAACCTGTGTCTTCCATGTCAGGCGACGATCAAAGGTGACTCCTAGATAGTTTGGATTTTCTTCATGGCGCAATATTTTTCCATTCAATACCAGCTTAGGTTGCTGAGTTTTATTTGAGAGGGAGAACACTGTGCATGTTGTTTTCTCCTCACTTATCTTCACTAGCCATGATTTTGACCAGTCCTCTAGCGCTAATAAGGCTTGCTGTATTCTGCTGTTAGCTGTACTAATATATTCTTCAGATGTCCATATGGCTAGGTCATCTGCAAAGGAGGATGTGTGTACTCTGGCTGGAAAATTTTCTGTGATGTCATTTATATATGCTAGGAATAATGTTGGTGAAAGAACTCCTCCTTGGGGGACACCTTGCTCCAGCAGCATCATTTTGCTTGTTTGTCCTTGTACTTTTGTCCTGGCAGTTCTGTTCTCAAGGTAGTGGCTGATCCATTTATACATTTTTCCACAAACATGCATGTTTTGCAGTTTTACTTTCAGTCCTTCCTTCCATACTTTATCAAATGCTTTTTCTAAATCTATCCAGACTGCTAGTGTGTGCTTTTTCTCTTGGAAGGCATCCTCTATTTCCTGAGCTATATAGGTTATTTGATCTTCAGTGGATCTGTACTTTCTGAATCCTGCTTGGTGTGGTGTTAAGAGTTTGTTTTCTTCCAGATGCCCTGTTAGCCTGCCATTGATAATGCGTTCCATTAATTTTCCTACACAGCTAAGTAGACTGATAGGTCGATAGCCATTTGGTTCTTCCAGGTCTTTTCCTTTCTTTGGGACTGGTATTAGTATAGCTTCCTTCCATGCCTGTGGGACTATTCCTCTCTTCCAGCTGTTATTTAGGACTGCTAGTAGTTTCTTCTTTGCCTTGGTGCCTAGTTCTATTAGCATTTCATTTGTGATTCCATCCTTTCCTGGTGATTTCTTCTTTTTTAGGGTATTCATTGCCTGTTCCATTTCTTCCATTGTTAGATTTGCCATCATATATTCTGCTGCTGTCTCTGTATTTCTATGATGTATCTGTTTGTCTTTGATTGCTTTCTTCTGTTCGGTTGTAATATCAATGTGGTTTGCATTTGCATAGTGTTCCATTAGTGCATTTGCAGCCTTTTTGCCTATAAGCAAGGCATTTCCTTGTTTAATTGTTATTTGTTTGTTTCTAGGTCCTTCATTGTTCATGGCTTTCACTAGTTTCCATAGTTTGTTTCCATCCCTGTCAAAATTCAGGTTTTCTGTTTTTTCCCTCCAACAATCTCTTGTTGTTTGATTTACTGTTCTTTTATATTTTGCTGAGATGGCTTTGAGAGAGATGTTTGCTTCAATTGTTTGTTCTCTCTCTGCTGTCTTCCTGGCATCTTCAACTTTGTCCTCCAAACTTTGTAGTTCTTCAGTCCAGTATGGTTTGTAATTTTTCCTCGCTCCTCTTGGAATGGACTCAGTGGCTGCCTGTATTATCGCTCTGTTTAGACTTTCCACCATTTGCTTTATGTTGCCATATCGTGTATTTATGTTTTCACAATATTTGTCTGTTAGTATGGCAAATCTGTCCCAATCTGCTCGTTTGTAATTCCAGCGGGGCAAGGGCTTTTGCTCCTGTAGAACATACTCCATATTCATTTCAAGCTTGATTGGTCTGTGGTCACTGCCTGCTAATTGGTCCAGCACATGGCGATCAATTTTGTGGAGGATGTCTCCTGTGCAGAAAGCTAAGTCTGGAGTAGAAGTGGTAAGCCATCTTCTGGAGTAGAAGCTCGGTGTGTCATCCGCTTTGTTGAGTAGATGGAGATTTGAGTCTATTTCCCAGTCCTCCAATTCATCTCCTCTTTTGTCAGTATCTGGGTATCCCATCTTTCTGAACGGCTATTAAAGTCTCCGACAATAATGCAGTTTGTGTCAGTTATTTTCATGTTTGAGAGTGTAAGGTCCTTATCTGCTGGGCTATACAGATTGTAGATTCTTATTTTCACGTCCTTTATCATTATATCAACACCTATAATTTCTGTTTGGTTGTCAGAGATCACAGATACTTCGCTGCAAGGTATTGTATTTCGTGTAAGTATTAGAACTCCTCCTTTGTGTCCTTCGCAGTCGAAACGTGTGGCCTGATATCCTCTGACTGAGAATTTGTGATTGGCGTTGAGGTGTGTCTCTTGAATGCATGCCACATCTATTCTATCTTTATGAAGACGCTGTGTTAGGGAGTCTTTCTTCTTGTAAACTCCTTCGGCATTCCACTGTAGTATGTTGAGTGTCCGGGGTATTTGGTCAATAGCTCTTAGCCTACTCCTCTGTGCCTTGACTCCACAGCACAGGGGAAGGTGACCACCAGTAGTCATGGGTGGACCCCCTCGAGGCAGGGGGCCCGGCACTATCACCGCCTGATGGGACTTCACGGGATTAGCACCATATCGATTAATTTTGATTTGTGACATCATGAATTAAGTTACGTTGCACTGCTTTGTCAAGCCTGTGGCTCAGTACATCCGATTTCGACAAACATGTATTTGGGGTGCTTTCCCTAGCCTTTGACTGTCCCCAGTCTACCTACAAGGCAGCAGGTTTATGTGTCTCTTCGTCTGGTCCCTCTCCCTTGACCTGTCCGACATGGGTGGCCCTACCAGTAGCTGTGCTACCGTCGGCATAGCTCTTGGGGTCATTGGGACGCACAAGCCCCTCTACCTCGTCACGGTGGACACACAGCAGAGGGGGGAAAATGGACTAACTCCAGTGAACAGTGCAGATATCCTCAAACATCACAGCCCCAACAAAGGTGCTAGAACTATTAATCTTGAACCAGATCAAGACATATTGCTTTTACTTCCAGACAAACGGAATCTATTATTGACCTCATGGCAAGGGCCATTCAAAGTGGTACGAAAAATTTCGGATGTCGATTATGAAATATCGATAAACGGACACTTAAAGATATTTCATATCAACATGTTGAAACCCTACTTTTCACGACAAGAGACAGAAGTAGAGACAGACGAACACAATGCACCCACACCTATGGATGAGACGACAGACGTACACAACGCAACTACACTAGTTAGCGAGACTGGCAAAGCCGACGTGATGCATACACTTAGTGAGTTTACAGAAAACGCACTTAGCACCACAACCGTACTGAATCAGGTAGACGACGACGGGATGGAACTACCTGTTCCAATTGTAGACAAGACTGCTACATTAGATTGTATACGGTTAGAAACGGGACTGACAGAAGAGCAACGACGACAGATAATAGAATTAGTGACTGAATATAAGGACATATTTTCCGACATTCCAAGTAGGACAGACAGGATCGAGCACTCCATCCTTCTTTCGGACTCGAAGCCTATCAAATGCAGGCCGTACTCTATCCCACTCAGCTATAGAGAAAGTCTAAATAAGGAAATTCTTAATTTAGAAGCTAGTGGAATCATTCAAAAATCTACATCTGAGTACTCCTTTCCAATCATCCTGGTCAAGAAAAAAGACTCCACAATTCGTCTTTGTGTGGACTATAGAAAACTCAACAATGTCACTAAGATCGACGCAGAACCAATTCCTTCCTGCGAAGATCTTATTCTGGATATGTCCACCTCCTAAATCTTATCTAAATTAGACCTTACTAAGGGATATTGGCAGGTCCCTATGCAGACTCAATCTATCCATCTTACTGCATTCTCAACACCTCTAGGGCTTTACGAGTGGCGATTTCTTCCTTTCGGACTTCGTAATGCTCCTGCCACTTTCGTACGCTTAACTAGAGATTTGCTACATGGAGTGACGAATACGGTGACATATATAGATGACATTTGCGTCCATACAGAGGACTGGACAACACACTTACTGAAACTCAGACATGTCTTCGATAGGTTGCGACTCTTCGGTCTCACTGTCAAACCGAGCAAAGTCGAATTGGGCCTACAAGAAATTGATTTTTTGGGTCATGTCATTTCACAAGGACAACTGAAAACTGACAATAGAATTATTACTAAAATTATGAACCTGACCATGCCTACAACAAAGAAGCAGGTCAGGAGCCTTTTGGGTTTAGTAAATTATTATAGCAAGTTCATACCGAACTTAGCTGAAATTACAAGTGTATTTTCAAATGTTTTAAAAGCATCAGTAAAATTAGATGTCAAAGATGCATTATTAATTCCTGCATTGTCAAAATTGAAAATCCTATTTAGTAATGTACCAATCCTCCGGTTGCCTAATCCTAGGCTCGTTTATTATCTTAGGACACATGCCAGCAGGATTTCCATCGCTGCAGTACTAGGCCAGTTTTATGATGGCATCTTCCATCCAATTTGCTACGTGAGCCGCAAGATCACACCGGCTGAGTCCAGATATTCCATATCAGAGTTGGAAGTCCTAAGCGTCATCTATTCGGTGAGGAAGTTGCATCGATTTCTGGCGGGTAATCACTTCGTAGTCCAGACTGACAACTCCCCAATCACGGTCATACAACGTGGGGTACATCGCAATGACCGCATCTACAGGTGGTCATTAATATTACAGAATTATAATTTTAGTATAGAGCATATTAAGGGTAGGGACAACATTCTTGCTGATACCCTTAGTCGACCATCTGAGGTAGAAATACCTGATATTCCACATGAATAGGTAATGTAAGAAATGTTAATGTAGTACACTTAATATATCCTGTGTAGAATATACTATTGAATACATAGACATCAGGATCAGGACTGTGTGCTAAGAACAGTGAACTACCATGTGTCCATAGACAGCAGAATAACAACTGTGCGCCAAGAACAAGGGAATCACTGTGTGTACATAGACAGCTCGTTACTTACTATGCTCCATTTGTGTTCCGGTGAATCACCTGTGTTACTCATATCAGAACAGTGTCAGAACATTGTGAAATAACAGACACGAAGATACTTGTCTACGACTCAACGAGTGGAAGAATACCCATAAGACACAAGTATGACTGTGTAGTGTAGTTAGTATACCCAGGATAGTTGTGTATATATAAACTATGCCAAAGAAAGCAATTTCTATACGTTATGGCAACTACTAACCTGAGGTAAATAAATACCATGTATATATATATTTATTGTGATATGTAATATAACGGTTTTAAGATAGTGGTAAATTATAGTTAGATTAGTTACTTTAATAAAGAGTTAGATTAGATTTAGCGAATATAATAGATTTTTTTTGTAGTTTAGATAAATCATTAATTTACCCACTTACTTAGCATAAAAATAGATTAGGATAGTACTTTAAACTTAATAACAACGAATTAAAGATTAGTATAAAAAGCTTAAGATAGGAACAACACCATGTAGTCATTTAATTTCATTTTATTTCATTCCATCTTTAAGAACACTTGAACAACCTCATCATTTAGGACTAAAATTAGATTATACTTTATAGGATAAAAGGATTATACACATGAACATACATCATTTATACCATGTACATTAAAAATATCCATTAGATTTTTTCAGTTAAACATTATTTAGAATTTTTGTTACATTTCACATTACCCATTTCATAAAGATACATAACTCATCTCACATCATTTTCATTTTTGTAGATAGTTAGATTACTTCCCTTAAATTAGGTTAATTTTGTACAACAAAATAGAATATAGATAGTTAGAGAATTAGTATTAGTAATTCAATAGAATATAGTGTTTAATAATATCAGGGTACAATCTATCAACCCTATTTCATCCATGTAAATATTTTGTAAATACATGACTCGTGCAGTAAGTTACGAACAGTCATGAAGCTCAACTCTTTTCAAACTGAGCCAAACTTGTACAGTGTCACTTCAAGGTTTTTAAATAAATATGAGAATAAAAGATGTGTGACAGAAGTGTGAAAGTGAGAGAAAATGGTAAATATACAATGGAGAGTGAAGGCAGCCAGCGGATTTTTTCTGCCGCTCAGCGCGACTTTTTATTACTTGTCAAGCGTTTGCTTTCAATGTTGAAATGTGCTGTCCCAAATGTATTGTGTGTAGTTTAGAGTAAACCTTAGAGAAAGTATTTTAAGTCTCATAAGACGGAAACGTAGTCACGAATTAGTGTTTGTCATATATTTTTGAAGGGAGTGGGAGATCACTGTAGTGCATGCCCCATCTCTAACAAAAGATGTAGAGCCCCATCCTCTTCTATCTTCAATAACCCCAGAATATGAACCTTGAGTTATCTGCAGGCCTCGTTTTGTTAAGTATTGTCTAGGAGATATAGATTATGGCCCTGGTAAGAATGGTAATTTACTAATTGGGAATCTGCCCCTTCTCCAATGATTCTGATAGCTCTGGAGCCCCCTTTTAGTTTATCAAATCTGAGGAAAGTCAGGAGAATTTTCTCAGCCTGATTTAGATGAAGAAAACATGGATGTTGAGCAGTTTATAGGTATAGAGTCTTTTATTTCCCCCTTTAGTAAGTCATTATGAGTTAATTTATCTTTTAACAATCAAACACATAATCAATCACATTAGATTTTGACAACATGATGTACAAAGAAGTTGTTGACACAGATAGGTTTGAACTTGACAAATTAACAGAAGGTCAATTCATGTTAATCATTTATTGACTGGCCTGAGCCTTCTGGTCAGTACATACATCTCTATTGTGATTTACACAAAGTAATAGAACAGTTGCACATTGGACCATTGTCCCAGACAATCAATAACAAGCATCAATATATGAAATGTCAACAAGTGTGAAAACATAGTAAACATTTTGATGTTGTACATATTAAGTATGATAGTGGTGTCTCAACCATAAACATTATCAGTTTTTCCTGAAATTGGGTGTGGGTTCGACCAAGGAAAATGTAACCTGGTGACTGGAAGATTAGGTAAGCCAGGGTCCATTGACTGATGGATCCACGTCAGGTCTGCCCGTATAGCTCCACTGAAGGCCTCCCTATGCTCTGCTCATAGCGAAGTCATCCTCCATCTCACTTGTGGTTCATCTCCTCCTCTCGGCTTCCCTCCCTCAGGTCTGATTTAGGTGGTTAGTTTGCTGATGTGTTGGGTGGTTGTTGGTATGTAGCCACCAAGATCACTGATGAGTATTCACATAAATATATACAATCCTACCAATACAATCTTTTAAAAGTAGGTAAAAGAACCTAAATTCCTGAAGTAGGAACTAGTTCCCCTCCCCCTCTTTTTTCTCTCTAAGCTAGTGTTGGGTTAATTTGGGGTGGTCAGAGTTTATCACACTGTGTACGCCTTGTATCAACTTGTTCCTGCTGTATGTAAATCTTCATTTGACCTGGGGTCAGTGAACGTGTACAGTGAGACAATGACAAGAGTGAGAAGGTGTCAAGATGCATGTAAATAAATGACATACATTTATAACATTTCTTCTACTCAATGGTGTTCACAATGTGTATAAATAATTCTCTGTGTTTTCCCAATTAACTACTTCTTCTTCTTGTTTCTAATAACTCTCTTCCATTACCTGTTGTTGTTGTGATGTTGAGTGTTGTGTTGTGTGGTGATGAGTGGGGTGGTGTTGTGTTTTTAAGTTATGTTGAGTAATGAGTTAAGTTCACTTCGTGTGATGGTGTTCCGCGAAGCACAACTTTCTCATGTATTGCAGTTCATAAGTGCTCTTATCTAATTAAATTTGACATAAATATAAATATTTATTTCGCCAAACCCTATTATTTCTATAGACAAAGGAGAAAGGAAAGATTGATTTCACTTTCAGCTTTCTAGATTGTAAATAGGCATAGATAAGTCTGTTTTAGAACAAGGCACTTGTTCTAGTACACGAACTGTCATTTCAGCTGTAGACCGTGATAGCATCTTCTACAATGTTTCTGGTGAAATGCACAAGATTGCTTTCGAATCATCACCTCTCACAGTTGTTTAGAATAGAATGTAATAGTGTAATGCACTTCTTAAAGTTAATAATTATCTTTAAGAATATCAGAGGTGGCAGTTTCATCGAAGAGAATATTCTGGCCGGGAATGGCTTTGCGTCATTAGAATCTACAGTCGAGCATTTTTACATTTCTGAGGTTTTAATTAATAATCATACATTTCAATTGACATCACAACATGGGTTTACGTTACTTGACACTTGATACATCGGGTTCTTAGTCTAATCAAGGGCTAACAAACGTACCTCGGATCCAGACTTTTGCCTTGTCCATTGAATTTTTGATCACACACTCTTCTCACCTCCGTCCATGGAGCGAATTCAGACAAAAGTGCGGCTGATTAACATTTCTGATGAAATGGGGATATATGTTAATTATGCACTGGCGCGAAGGCGGGTCAGGTGGTTTTTTCGTCCAATGATTTTCCGAGCTTGGTCTGATGAAATCCTTCCAAGAATCCACGTCATTTGTCACTTGTTCAGTTCCAGTTTCGATGTTAAGTTTTACGTCCCAATCTCCAATTGCGTTTGTGAAGTCAATTTCTTTTAATGTTGTTTCCTCTTTTTGCGGCATTTGTTGATAAGATGAATAATGTTGGCTGCGTTATGCCACATGGCCCCACTCCAGATTGTTCTATGGTATGGAACTATGTTTCCAACATTTTCAGTTATCAAGCTGTTCCCATTTGTCCTCCCCTGTATTCTCTTCTGCATCTGATTGACCTGGTTCATCAGGCACTGGGTGTCGACTCAGGAAGTCCGCTCCCACATTCATTTTCCCAGGAACATATTCAACCTGGAACGAGTAAGGTTGAAGAAGCAGCGACCATCTCATAAGTCGGGCATTCAGAGTCTTAGATGCTGCGAGAAACATGAGTGGTTGATGGTCACATTGCACTGTGAAATGTTTGCCATATAGGTATGCTTGAAATTTCTGTACACTCCATACGAGCGCAAGACATTCTCTCTCGATAGTACTGTAATTTCTCTCTGCTGCATTCAATTTCCTGCTAGCATAGGCTACAGGGAATAGCTCTGATGGTACATCTCCCTTTCTCTGCAACAGCGTTGCCCAATTCCTATGTTACTGGCATCGGTGAGCAGCACGAATGGCTGGTCGAGGTCTGGTAGATGTAAGACTGGATGAGCAGTTAATGCCTGCTTTAGTGCTGTGAAAGCTCTCTCACAGTCAGCTGACCAAGTGACTTTCTCTGGTTTCCCCTTTTTGGTAAGATCCGTTAAAGGTGCTGACAGAGTATTGAAGTCCTTGATGTATTTTTGATAGAATCCACATAAGGATACAAATGATCTTACATCCTTCTTTGTTTTTGGACGAGGTGCTCTCTGGAGTTTGTCCACATTTCCCTCTTGTGGAGTTATCAGTCCATGAGATATCTTATGACCTAGAAAGTCCAATTCTTGGAATCCTATCTGACACTTCTTTGGTCTAGCCGTCAATCCAGTTTCTCTGAGGCGCCTGAACAAAAGAATGCAGGGTTTCTACATGCTCTTCAAATGTTTCAGTTGCGATCAGGATGTCATCCATGAAGTGACTGATGTCTGGATGCTGTAGTGGGTCAAGTAATTTTCTCATCATACGTGTAAAGACGCTGGGAGCATTACTTAATCCGAATGGAAGAACGTTGAACTCATAGTGTCCTCCAGGCGTGCTGAAAGCTAACCATGGTCTAACTTCCGGTTTTACAGGAATCTGGTAATATCCCTTACTGAGATCAATCCTAGTAAAGTACTTAGCTCGGTTGAGTGCTGTGAAGAGTTTATTCTGATCCGGCAGAGGTTCTGCTTGGAATTCAGTTATAGCATTGAGCTGTCGATAATCGATGCACAATCTATGTTCTCCGCTTGGCTTTCTCAATAAGACGACGCTAGCACTGTAAGGTGATTCAGATGGTGAGATTATTCCTGCGGTGAGCAGCTGTTGTATTTCTTCCTCTAAAGTCTTTTGCTTGGCATAAGGAACTGGGTAAGTCTTGACTCGCACAGGCACTGTGTCATTTAACTTCATGTCAAATTCCTCCAAATCAGTTCTTCCTGGCTTATCAGTAAGTACTTCTGCATATTTTGCCATAAGTTCCCTAATCTGCTTTTGCTGATCCTTTGTTAAGTTGGGATTGATTTCCACATCCTTAAAGGTCTCTTTGGCTTGCAGTTGGCACTCGACTCCCATTGTTGATCCTTCTTCGACTTCAGTAGCCACACTCATGGCCATCAGATGTGCAGGTTCGGTGGTTGAGGGTCTTTCATGATATTTCTTCAAGAGGTTTATGTGAAATACTTTCATCTTGCCTTTGACTGAAATTCTGTAGTTGGTACGTGAGATCTTCTCCGTCACTACATAAGGTCCTCTCCATCCGATTTGCAGCTTATTCTGACTGGTTGGAAGCAGCAACATCACCTTCTCTCCTACCTCTAACTCTCTATCCTTTGCCTTGCGATTGAAATTACGAGCAATTCTTCGTCTGGCTTGACGTAGATTGACATTCGCTTGTTTCCAACTGTGTTGTAAACGATTTTTCAACTCGGCAACATATGTTGATGCAGTCACGACTGTATCATCTGTAGTATTATCAGTCCACGTTCGGAGTAACGCCTCCAATGGTCCTTTGATTGGTCGTCCAAACAACAGTGTGGCTGGAGCAAAACCTGTTGAGTGATGGGGTACTTCCCTGTAAGCGAATAAAGCTGCGGGTAAATACAAGTCCCAATCCTCTGTCTTCTCCTGGGCAATTTTGCGCAGGATACTAATCAATGTCCCGTTCCACCTTTCCACAAGTCCATTTGACTGAGGGTGATATGGTGAACTGAAGATATGGCGTGCATGAAAAAGTCTGAAGGTCTCTTCCATGAGTTTACCACGAAACTGTGAACCGTTGTCCGTCAAGATCCTTTGTGGGAATCCTAGACGTGTGAATATTCCTAATAATGCATCAGCGACGTGTTTGGAGTCACAGCTGGGCATAGGAACTGCTTCGGCCCACATGGTTGTTGTGTCCACAAGCGTTAATATGAATCGGTTTCGCCTCTTCGTTGCTGAGAGAGGTCCGATTATGTCTACTGCCACTTTCTCAAATGGAATTCCAGTGATTGGCGATTCACCCAACATTGCCGGTGGTGTCCGTTGTTTTGGTGATACTTTCTGACACTGTGGGCATGATTTTACAAACCGTTGTATGTCTGAGTTCATCCCTGGCCAAAAGTAGTGAGTGGTAATCCGCTGTGTAGTAGCGTTGATACCCATGTGCCCACTGAATGGTAGACTGTGACCCATCTCTAAGATCTGAGTCCTGTATTGAGTCGGTACAACAAGTTGATTAAACTCTTGTCCAGCTCGTCCTGCTTTTCTGTAAAGAAGTGCTGACTTCATGAACAGATCACCTTTACGTAGAGGTAAATGTGATTTTGGCAGTTTTCTGAAGCAGGGTTCCAAGGTGCTGTCGGCTGCTTGTGCCCTCTTCAGTTCCTCCGTTCGAGGGATTGGCGTAGTTGATTCTGGAGTTTTTGTTGCCTGTGATCGAGTGGTCATGGTCGCCATCGCCACAGGTTGAACAGGTTCTCCTAGAACGATAAATCTACGGCCGAGGATTACAGGATATATCGGATCGTCCAAGATTGCTGCCTTGATCGTCCCGGTGACATACCGCGAGGCTATGTTCACTTTTGCCACTGGAAGAGACATATTTGTTGAACTCTTCAGTGGTCCCTGCAATTCCACTATTTCCTCTGTCACCTGTTCAGGGTGAACTAAGGATGATGAAACAACACAGTCATACGATAATCCAGTATCATATAAACAGGTCGTTTGGAATCCATTTAGCAAGATGGATTCTACAACCGGAATACGAGATGATGTGTCTTGATGAGGTGTCTGTTTGGACGTTTCACCAGTGCTCACTTTTCTCTCTCTTCGGTTGGCCAAACATGCCGCTGTGTGTGGAGGTGGCTTCCTTCTGCAACTCTGAAATGTGTGACCTTTAATTTTGCAATGGGTACAGAATGGTTTGTCCTCCTTCGGCGCTGTTTGGGCTGGGTGTTGAGTGTTTTTCGGGGATTTCCCCTTTTTCCCGGTGGCTACAGTGTTTTCACCCTCTTTTGGCTGTGGAGTTTTGTTTTGAGAGGGGGTGTTGTTCGAACGTCCCTTTCCTCCCATCTCCTTTTGAGATTTCTCAAATCTCTCTGCCAGGATGATTATAGTTTCCAGGCGGTCAGCCCCGTTTTGGGTTAGGAATGCCTTCATTTCGTTCTGCATTTTCCTCTTGATCTGATCAATGATAATCATTTCACGGAGTCCTTCATAATTTTCCTCAAATCCTCCCAAGCAAGTCCATCTTTGTATGTATGACTTCAATCTTTCGACTAGCTGTGCGTAGCTCTCACCCGGTTCCTTCCTTGCGGCTTTGAACCTGAGTTTATAAGATTCGGCGTCCACTTCGAATCGGCTTAAGAGTGCCGTCTTGAGTGTTGTGTAGTTCTGTTGTTCCTCTCTAGTGAGTCTTGAGAACACTTCATACGCCGTGGATCTTAAGGCTTGCGCTAACTTCGTCGCCCATCTACTCTCTTCAAGCCCACAGCTGACAGCCATTGCCTCGAAGCGTGATAAAAATCCTTCGATGTGGTCAGTCTGTTCATTAAAGGGGTCCAGAGGAAATGACATAGCTCCTGAATTAAGTTGAGAGACGTGAGGTGGTTCTGTCACTGGCGATCCTGATGAGGTTGAGGGTGTAGGACCACTCCCTTTCTCTATTCTCCGGATCTCCACTTCAATCTCCATTCTCCTCAACTCCAGTTGGTGTTGACGCTCTCTCTCCTTATCTTCCATTTCAGCCTGTAGTCGTTTCTCTTTCTCCTCCAATTCTGCTTGAAATCGTTTCTCTTTCTCCTCCAATTCTGCTTGAAACTGTTTTTCCCTCTCAGCCAATTCAGCCTGAAGCTGTTTTTCTTTCTCAGCCAATTCAGCCTGAAGCTGTTTTTCTTTGAGAAACATAGTTAGCTAGCTCAAGGCCATCTAACCCGCATTCCCTACCTGTTTCTGTTATTTGGGCTCTAAACTTTGCAGTTTCCGCCATGTCTATATTTTATTGCTGTGCTCTGATTAACAATATAATTGCAGCTAGTCTGATCCGCGTACGCTCGTCAGTCCCTGATCTGCAAAGATACAACAGAGCATGTGCAATATTAAAAACACCCTATGTTATGTCTGTCTGTCAATGCTGGAAAAGCCAAAGGCAGCAGGCACTGAAGTAACCACAATTAGTTCCTAGTAAAGAAAAGAATCTGAAATTAGACAGAGGTTTCCCAACGGATAAGATTTTCCGGTGGTTGATGAAATGCTGTTAAGTTCAGACTTCACAGGAATAGAACACCTTCTCTGGAAGAGAAGTAGTGTTGGTAGGGTAGATACACACTATATATTTCACCTGGAGTACCTCTTTCTGAAGTAGAAGCAATATATGAACATGGCCCCTTCTCCAGGAGTAAAGATCAGTCACCTCTCTTATTTATCTATAAATGTCATTCATATCATGTGGCTGTCAATCAATACCCCACATGGTATCTGTTAAACATTCTAGACAAAGACAATGTTCAAAATCTAAAGATAACTGTATGCATGTATTTTTAGGTGATTGTTTAAAGGTTAATATATGGGAACCATCCAGGACGTAGACCGCAATATGTCATATATTTTTGAAGGGAGTGGGAGATCACTGTAGTGCATGCCCCATCTCTAACAAAAGATGTAGAGCCCCATCCTCTTCTATCTTCAATAACCCCAGAATATGAACCTTGAGTTATCTGCAGGCCTCGTTTTGTTAAGTATTGTCTAGGAGATATAGATTATGGCCCTGGTAAGAATGGTAATTTACTAATTGGGAATCTGCCCCTTCTCCAATGATTCTGATAGCTCTGGAGCCCCCTTTTAGTTTATCAAATCTGAGGAAAGTCAGGAGAATTTTCTCAGCCTGATTTAGATGAAGAAAACATGGATGTTGAGCAGTTTATAGGTATAGAGTCTTTTATTTCCCCCTTTAGTAAGTCATTATGAGTTAATTTATCTTTTAACAATCAAACACATAATCAATCACATTAGATTTTGACAACATGATGTACAAAGAAGTTGTTGACACAGATAGGTTTGAACTTGACAAATTAACAGAAGGTCAATTCATGTTAATCATTTATTGACTGGCCTGAGCCTTCTGGTCAGTACATACATCTCTATTGTGCTTTACACAAAGTAATAGAACAGTTGCACATTGGACCATTGTCCCAGACAATCAATAACAAGCATCAATATATGAAATGTCAACAAGTGTGAAAACATAGTAAACATTTTGATGTTGTACATATTAAGTATGATAGTGGTGTCTCAACCATAAACATTATCAGTTTTTCCTGAAATTGGGTGTGGGTTCGACCAAGGAAAATGTAACCTGGTGACTGGAAGATTAGGTAAGCCAGGGTCCATTGACTGATGGATCCACGTCAGGTCTGCCTGTATAGCTCCACTGAAGGCCTCCCTATGCTCTGCTCATAGCGAAGTCATCCTCCATCTCACTTGTGGTTCATCTCCTCCTCTCGGCTTCCCTCCCTCAGGTCTGATTTAGGTGGTTAGTTTGCTGATGTGTTGGGTGGTTGTTGGTATGTAGCCACCAAGATCACTGATGAGTATTCACATAAATATATACAATCCTACCAATACAATCTTTTAAAAGTAGGTAAAAGAACCTAAATTCCTGAAGTAGGAACTAGTTCCCCTCCCCCTCTTTTTTCTCTCTAAGCTAGTGTTGGGTTAATTTGGGGTGGTCAGAGTTTATCACACTGTGTACGCCTTGTATCAACTTGTTCCTGCTGTATGTAAATCTTCATTTGACCTGGGGTCAGTGAACGTGTACAGTGAGACAATGACAAGAGTGAGAAGGTGTCAAGATGCATGTAAATAAATGACATACATTTATAACATTTCTTCTACTCAATGGTGTTCACAATGTGTATAAATAATTCTCTGTGTTTTCCCAATTAACTACTTCTTCTTCTTGTTTCTAATAACTCTCTTCCATTACCTGTTGTTGTTGTGATGTTGAGTGTTGTGTTGTGTGGTGATGAGTGGTGATGAGTGGGGTGGTGTTGTGTTTTTAAGTTATGTTGAGTAATGAGTTAAGTTCACTTCGTGTGATGGTGTTCCGCGAAGCACAACTTTCTCATGTATTGCAGTTCATAAGTGCTCTTATCTAATTAAATTTGACATAAATATAAATATTTATTTCGCCAAACCCTATTATTTCTATAGACAAAGGAGAAAGGAAAGATTGATTTCACTTTCAGCTTTCTAGATTGTAAATAGGCATAGATAAGTCTGTTTTAGAACAAGGCACTTGTTCTAGTACACGAACTGTCATTTCAGCTGTAGACCGTGATAGCATCTTCTACAATGTTTCTGGTGAAATGCACAAGATTGCTTTCGAATCATCACCTCTCACAGTTGTTTAGAATAGAATGTAATAGTGTAATGCACTTCTTAAAGTTAATAATTATCTTTAAGAATATCAGAGGTGGCAGTTTCATCGAAGAGAATATTCTGGCCGGGAATGGCTTTGCGTCATTAGAATCTACAGTCGAGCATTTTTACATTTCTGAGGTTTTAATTAATAATCATACATTTCAATTGACATCACAACATGGGTTTACGTTACTTGACACTTGATACATCGGGTTCTTAGTCTAATCAAGGGCTAACAAACGTACCTCGGATCCAGACTTTTGCCTTGTCCATTGAATTTTTGATCACACACTCTTCTCACCTCCGTCCATGGAGCGAATTCAGACAAAAGTGCGGCTGATTAACATTTCTGATGAAATGGGGATATATGTTAATTATGCACTGGCGCGAAGGCGGGTCAGGTGGTTTTTTCGTCCAATGATTTTCCGAGCTTGGTCTGATGAAATCCTTCCAAGAATCCACGTCATTTGTCACTTGTTCAGTTCCAGTTTCGATGTTAAGTTTTACGTCCCAATCTCCAATTGCGTTTGTGAAGTCAATTTCTTTTAATGTTGTTTCCTCTTTTTGCGGCATTTGTTGATAAGATGAATAATGTTGGCTGCGTTATGCCACAGTGTTATACACTTATTTGTGGCCACATTTAACCGAATTATGGCACTTGAAAACTAACTTACATACATATGGATAGACAGACACACATGTTAGAAATTAAATTATATTAGTTAGATTCAAACACGCAAACAACCAGGAAAACACACATGTAAAGCACATACATTTTTTAGAACAAAGGGATATAACTCCGGGTCAGGGGACACAATAGACAACGAAACACTAACTTAACAGTAGAAGATACCTTTACATGCGGAAGCGAGATAGGTAAAGCCTGTCGCACACAGCTTGTGCAAGGGTTGTTTAATATTATATGGGGGACATGAAGCAATTCATGTGTTGACCCTAAAAAAGTCAACTTTGTATGGGTAGTGAGTTAATTTACTATTTGAGAGCAGGTCTTATAAGACAATGGTCCGGTTCAGACAAACCTCTAATTAATATAATATTGCGATTGAGAAGAGCGCTCACGCCAACCAGACAAGTGTGTGGCGATCACCAGTAGCCAAGTAAAGTGATACTACACTGTGACAATAGTCAGTAGAGGTCTATTGAGGTACCCAGAACCAAGCTATCAGTAGTCTTTGACAAAAATTAGCTACACTAATTTTTAGAAACCTCTTGCGTCACAACCATGAGTCAAAGTTTGTAACGCAACACAGGAGGGGAGGGTGTGTGTCAAAGACTCAGTTATATAGGAATGAAGACCACCCTGAAAGAGTGGTCTACCTCAAGTAGAATAGAGGTAACCCAGTGCCCCTACATGAGGGCAGGGTAGGTGTAGGGAATAAATAAGAAGGGGAACTATTAAATAGTTCTCTCATGGGACACGGAGGTGTCAACCAGAGAGTAAGCACTCTGGTCACGGCATGATCACGCCAACGTGATAGACACGGAGAACTAAACTGAAACTCAAGAGAGGCCACTACTCTAGCGTGCTGAGTGATGCCGCACGCAAAAGCCGTAGTGCGCCCCAAGTGCTTCCGCGTACTGTGTAAACAGCACGGGAGGAATGAGCAGACGGGACACAGACTTCGTAGTGAACGCATCGCTTAGCGTCGATGCTTATTTCGTTAGCCGAGTAGATAGATTAGCAATAGGGTTAGGAAACGACTAGTGATAGGCAATTCTGTGCATTTATTCTTGTTGATTGATTGATTGATTGATCTAGGAACCGACATCACAGCATTCGGGACATTCCCATAAGCGCTCCGTCTCCATCCTCAGCAGCCAGCGAAGAGTTCCAACACTAATAGTTCCAGTAGCAATCTGATTATATGTCCGTCTCGCCTTTCCTCCGAGCGCCGAGCGTCGGCCAGAACCCCTCGTCACACCACGTTGTCTCATTCTTACCAGACCATGGTGCTCCATCTGCTCCTCCGAGGTGTACACGTGCTCCCACAAGGCCGCAACCACGTCTGCCTTGTCCTGCATCAATACTCCACCAAATTTTGCCGAGCCAGCCAATCTGTCCGCCTGTTCATTCCCCAGCACACCGGCATGCCCAGGAGAAAAGATCCAGGTGATGCTTACTACCCGTGACCTCCGAAGCGAAGCAAGCCACTCTGCACGAAGCCTACCTGTTCTCACCCTTCTCAGCATGCTTTCTGAGTCAGTTACAATCACAATGTGTGTATGTATCGTGTTTTCTATCCAGCGGAAAGCTGCACTGACCGCCTCCACCTCCATTCTTAAGCTAGATGTAGTGTTATCATACGCCAGGCTCTCCTGCACCAAACGCCGACCATTAGTTTTTGCCAAGAACCCCCAGGCACTTCTCCTACCTCTCAACACTGACCCATCCGTGTAGATAATCACATCACCCGGGCGAGAATTTTCATGAATTAGTTGCTGAATTTCCACTTCCGTGGCCCCTGCTGGCCACTCCCTGCACTCCCGGTTCAATGTTATTACAACTCTGCACAAGTCTGACTGCACGGCTGGCACTCTGACCCACTCCTCTCCTCGCCTGATGTTCTCCAAGGGGCACACCTGTCTGATCGTATCCTCCGCCTGAGCCATCCATGATTTCCCTCTTATCAGTCTCTGACCCTTAACTACGTCCAGCGCCTCATGCAACGGGTGATCTGTGTCTGCAGCTACTCTGAGGTATGCCTTCGCTTGCATCACCTTGTGCCTACTAGCAACAGTAGGAAGACCAAGGATGTAACGCATACACACTACTGGAGTGTCTCTAGTGCATCCCAGAATGACCCGCATCGCTTCATTCTGTATGCGCTCTAATTTCACCAGCTGACTCTTTGAGACAGTAAGCATTCCTAGTCCATAATCAATCACTGAGAGGATCAAGTGCTGGTATAGTGTGAAGAGCATTCTCTGCTCTATGTCCATTGCAGCCATAGTTTTAAGTGCATTGAGTCCCTTTTGAGATCTTGACACAACCGTCTCCACATGGTCCTTGAAGGACAGACTCCTGTCAAATGTGATTCCCAGATACTTCAGTTTGTTCTCTCTGTTGACGCTTCTACCATCTATCGTGAGGCTTGGGGTATCATCTCTCACAATCCTATTGTCCAGAGAGCACCACAACACCGCCGCCTTTTCCGGGTGGATGACAGCACTCATTTCAGTGCACCAGTCAATCACTTTGTCCACTGTCACCTGTAGCTCCTGGGCTGTTTGATCCCTATTTCTCCCCTGCCTGTATGCAAGAATATCATCTGCAAATGTTAGAATCCTTCCAACCCCTGGTGCTTCTAGGTATGCAATCTTGCTCGTATACACATTAAAGAGCACCGGTGAGATAGCAGATCCCTGTGGCAGTCCCGGGGTTAAAATATGTGGCTCTGAGGTCCATGCGCCTAGACGGAGAGCAACTTGACGAGAATGCAGGACGGCTGCTATCCAGTTCACCAACCAGGGATTGACCCCCTTCTCCATTTATTCTTGTGTGATTTGTTAGCGACTGTTTGTTGTACACTGATGTGATGCAAAGAGCCAGTGGCAATAAAATGTGTAATCAATTCCTCTCGTACGACTAACAAGTCTTTTTGTGTGGTGCGAGAGAAGTTATCCCGGAATGCCTGTGACATCGGTTGATGACACTTATGTCAGGTTCCAATTTAGTTAACTTCAGTCTCAAGTCTCCCCATTTTCTTATATCCAGCCGATTTCTTCCATTTTCGAATTGCCCCCCTTAACAATCGAATTGCCCCCCTGTGGGGCATTGGCCACACGTTGGGAAACACTGGTCTACACGTTCCAGCAATATCAGTGACTACGTGATCTTATTTCCGCAAAAGGATCACCTATTTCTTCACTTTATCATCTATTTCTTCACTTTATCATCTATTTCTTCACTTTATCATCTATTTCTTTATTTTATCATCTATTTCTTCACTTTATCATATATTTCTTCACTTTATCATATATTTCTTCACTTTATCATCTATTTCTTCACTTAATCTGATACATTACCTCTGCAATATGCACCTGACGAGATGCAGCGTAATATGCCAGGCAAGAAACCGTGCAATATCTTCTGTATGGCGTCTGTGCTTAGATTCACTAAGGTGGTTATAAACTCCGCCGCTGAGCAAGCACGACACGGACCTTCTGATCATCAGAAGGAGTCCCTCTTCGCCGGATGTCTCTTGACCTTGTTGACACTCTCAGGGGGCGGGGCTGTGCTTAGATTCACTAAGGTGGTTATAAACTCCGCCGCTGAGCAAGCACGACACGGGCCTTCTGATCATCAGAAGCAGTCCCTCTTCGCCGGATGTCTCTTGACCTTGTTGACACTCTCAGGGGGCGGGTCCGTCCAGGTCATCCTCACGGCCGTTTTTCTCCTGACGAAAGTAGCCATCCTGGAGACGTTCAGACATGTTAGGCTGGAAGTGCGGGTCAATTTTTAACAATCCAAATCTGCCCGAATACGACTTAAACCCATGATCGCCGGGCCGACAGACAAGCGTCTAGCTCTACGCCACCGCCTCTCACCACTTCCCTCCTATATAACTCCAGTATATATTACCGATATCAATATCCCCCCATTGACACGACACAGCTGTATCACAATTCTCAACTCGCCGGCAAACATCACTCAAAGCGACATACGCCAACATTTACTTACCTCTCCAAAGACCTGGGAGATCATACACACGTCTCACTCGCGCTGGAAGCCTGCCTATCGTCCTCCGGAATCCCAATCAATAAATGTCGGAGCCTGGAACACACTCGGGCGTGTGGCAGCGTTCTGGGGCATCAATCAGTGGTCTGTCACCGGGCCATGCAGCCGAGCTGTGTCTGACAAGTGAGCTGTAGAAAATATCATGCCATGAATGAATGGACGGACCTGAGGAGAAGCGGTAAGCTTTACTAGAAAACGATCACAAGTGACAGAATGACGTTGCGGCTAAAGCCTTCGTCAGCATATAAACAACAAATATGCACCGATACAACTATATGAAAAACTCTCTCTCTCTCTCTCTCTCTCTCTCTATATATCTCTCTATATATATATATATATATATATATATATATATATATATATATATATATATATATATATATATATATATATATACATCATGTGCTATGCCGTTAAGCGTGGGCGGTTATGTACTGCCATGTCACTCGATCACCAGAGTCGTGATCAGCTCTGTGTTCCTGTCTCGACCAAGCCACGTGGCCAAGCCATCCAGGTATTTACTTCTCGGTCTTCCCCTTGGTCTCTTTCCTTCGATCTTGCCAGTCTTCATTAAATTCTCCAATTCATTTCTACTCATTATATATATGTATATGGTGTGTTTGTAATGTCTCTCTAGACTTTGCATTAAGAACAATTTTGACAAATTAAATACATGATGTCAGACAAATGTGCTAAAATATTCAGTTAGAACTGTCATTTAACTGTCATTTACTGCCATTATAGTACATTGCAGTGTATGGCAGGGGGCCTTGAGAAATTAAGGCCCCCTGGCTAGTGCAGTCGCTGCGAACTGTGCAGGTTAGAGTTTTATTTTTGCCCCTGACAGGAAACAAAAAACACTCAACACCTTACCAGGGATTCAAACCAGGATCCCCCGAAAGAAAATCCGACATTCTAGCCACTCGGCCAGCCGTTCCTCAATATTCATTAAATTAATTACAATAGACACTGCTATGGTCTAACGCTGCTTTGGGGAAACAGGACAGTACTAATGAAGTATTCATTATAACTTATTCGACACATTTCTAATCGTAATGCAGTAAGGAGGCTGTTTATCGGGAAATTTTGCTATAAATCTTTGAACAACCATCCGTGTATATCGACAGCCATTTCGAAACACTTGTTCAACCCTAGAAATGCTTTCTTCCGTTGATAACACCATTCTGTTTGTGCTGCAAAGAATTACCCCAGCAGACGACAGCCATTCGCTGCATATTGCTTCACGATGGACTGAAGCACATTTTGATGACGTCATGCACTTCATTTTTTTGTAATTGTTCTACATACAAATTGTAGTGAGACTTTACAAACACCCTGTATTTATAAGACTAACTCATCTGTGTCCTTGTTATGAATCGACACGGACATAGCTCAATGCCCCGTTGGCGGAATATCATGCAATGAATGACTCAAAGATACCGAAGGAGAATCTGTAAGATTTACTGAAATATGATCATAAGTGGTAAAATGGACGTTTCGGCTAAAGCCTTCGTCAATACACAAACATACACTGATACACCTGTATGAACAACTCTACATTAAAATATGCATAAAAGTTAAAAGCAGTGGTCTCCCGTAGTGAATTTAAATAACGAAGACAAAAGCAATAGATTGCATGATTTTTTTGCCTGCCATATTTCGCTGCATCTCAGCGTAGTGAATTTAAAACGAAGACGCAAACAATAGATTGCCCGATTTTCACGATAGTCAGTTTAATATTACTGTGGTAGATAATTCAAATCACCGTGTGAATATGTGTGGTGTATATTTCAGAAAGAATTATCTAATTACTTTGTGTTGTATGATTTCTGCGGTATGTATCTGACGAAATGCAGCGAAATATGCCAGGCAATAAATCGTGCAATCTATTGTTTAGATCTTCGTTACTCAGATAAATGAAGGTTAATATCGGTTTCCCTGTTATGGACTTGACACGCGTATAGCTCAACGCCTCGGTGATGGAATATCATGCAAAACGGACGTTGCAATTAAAGCCTTCGGCAGCACACAAACAATAAACATACACTGATACAACTAAATATATACAGGGTGTATTTTTAATGACTGGTTTTCTTTTGTAATATTGCCGTTCCAAGTTTTGTATTCACCCTCTGTGGAGTTCATGCAACTTAAAAGGTAAATGCAACACTTGGAAAGGCAATATTTCCAAAAACCCCACAGTCATTAAAAATACACCGTTTATAAAGGTTACTAATCTGTCGCCTTGTTGCGGACCTAACACGGGTGAAGCTCAACGACGCGTGTGCAGGTAATGGAAGGAATAAGGGGGTATTTATTAAAGGGACACACTTAAGACTACTGTGTTACTTTCGGTGAAGTATAAAAATAAGGATTTAAAGTTCAAGAGGATCGACTTCACTGCACCGAGTTTTATCCCGCATGGCTCTGTCTCCTTCCGCAGGACAGCCTGCCGAAAGCGTTGCATAAAGGACGAACTTCGTAGCTCCAGCGACGAACCCCGGGAGTCTCTGTAAAGTTCATGGAACATAATAGGTAAATACAAAACTTGGACCGGCAATATTTTAAACTATTCCACGTCAGGTTGGAAGCACTAGACGACATTCGCTCTCGTTTGAGCTCGTCAGTAGTGCATATCCCTGACTGGACTCGGGACCGAACTCCGGATCACCACCTCAACCGCCAGTGATCCAGAATACGATCAGCGTTGCCAGTAGTGGGTTGTGCTCAGTCTTTAAACTATAGTTTTTACATTCCTCTAGCCCAGTATTTCTCAACAGGGGGAGGGAGGGAGAGGGAGGGAGAGGGAGGGAGGGAGAGGGAGAGGGAGGGAGGGAGGGAGGGAGGGGAGAGAGAGAGAGAGAGAGAGAGAGAGAGAGAGAGAGAGAGAGAGAGAGAGAGAGAGAGAGAGAGGAATTTAGGGTTTCCGGGGGAGGGGGAAATTAAGATTATTTCAAGATTGCTTTAATACAAGAACCGATTACTTGACATTGTTTTTCCCTTCATACTTTACGGTTGTGTACTTCTCGCCCTTATGAAATTTGTTTTATAACGAAAGCAGACCCGCAAATCACCTTTAATACAGATATCTAAACTTGTTCTAGTATGTGTTATTAAATTCAGCTTCCATGTTTACGTATACTGTGTAGGGGTGTGGGTGGGGGAGGGGGATTTATACGGATGAAATACGGAAAGGGGGGGGGGGGGGTGTAACGTTCTGAACATATGGTGAAAGGGTGTAGGGGCTAAAAAAAGGTTCAGAACCACTGCTCTAGTCTCTATTTTTTTTCTACATCTATGAGCCTCAAACAATATGTGTATTTTTGAATAACGAAGACACAAACAATAGATTGCACGATTTATTGCCAGGCAATAAATCGTGCAATCTATTGTTTGTGTCTTCGTTATTCAAATTCGTCACGGGAAAACATTGTTTTGAATTTCTGAAACGTGTATTTTTATTTATAAATTATTTTCTGTCAATGAACATCAACAATGTCTTGTTGATGTTAACCACACGGAATGACACTATCCAATGCCGCTCACCGGGCGCTGGAAAGCAAATTATTCCTCCCCACGACGCTTGACGGCAGAAGTGGAAGATGATGATGATGATGATGATGATGATGATGATGATGATGATGATGATGATGATGGTGATAAATGAACATCAACGCGACTTGGCTGTGGTGGTGATGGGTGGGGAGGGGGGAGTTCGCTCGCTTTGAACTCAAGCGTAGTCCATACACGTGCTAGTACTTCTAGTGCACTGGACTGATTTTGGCTTGTGGATTAACTGCCCCTATTGCCAAGGAGAACAAATTATACACTGAGAAACACAAAATTTGATCTATGCGCACTGAAGAGTGAGGAGATGAAAGATAAATTCAAAGTAGAGGTATAGAACAGATTTGATGCATTGTCCGATCTGGAAACTATTTCAAGATGTCATTGACCAATGGGAAAAATTAAAGAAATCAGTCATTCAGACAGCAGAAACAACTTTCCCAATAACGAAGGTGATAGGACGTAAGAAATTGATAGCAGAAGACATCTTAAACCTCGTAGAAATTAGAAGAAATAACAAAAATAACCATGGGAAATATTAAGAGACTCACGGGAAAATTAGAAAATTGTGCAAAGAGGCAAAAGCTTGGTTTCGTGAAAATTGCTAACTAACACAACACCAAACGAATGCACAAAAGAATTCATAACATCGCTAAGATAAAAAAAAAAACACACATTAACATGTTGCCTAAAAATCAAAGATGGTAAAATCATAATAGAAAAAGATCAGATTTTAAATGCGTGGTCAGATTGTGTGAAAGATCTTCATAACGATACAAGAGTCGAACAGTATGATACTTTGAATAATAATGGAGAACCATCAATTGCGAAAATGGAAGCTCAGAATTCTCTTAACCTCATGAAAACTGGCAAAACCCTGAGCCCAGACAACATGACTAGAAAACAATACAAGAGGCTCTGAAGTCGGAGTGGGTTCGCCTGCTGGCGAGGGACACTGGAATGATCGTATCAACGAAATCAAGAAATAGAATCCGTCAGTGTTACTAAGACAATCCCACGTGACTGATTGCTCTCTTCTAAAGCTGATTGATTGCTCTCTTCTAAAGCTGACTGATTGCTCTCTTCTAAAGCTGATTGATTGCTCTCTTCTAAAGCTGATTGATTGCTCTCTTCTAAAGCTGATTGATTGCTCTCTACTAAAGCTGATTGATTGCTCTCTTCTAAAGCTGACTGATTGCTCTCTTCTAAAGCTGATTGATTGCTCTCTTCTAAAGCTGATTGATTGCTCTCTTCTAAAGCTGACTGATTGCTCTCTTCTAAAGCTGATTGATTGCTCTCTTCTAAAGCTGACTGATTGCTCTCTTCTAAAGCTGATTGATTGCTCTCTTCTAAAGCTGATTGATTGCTCTCTTCTAAAGCTGATTGATTGCTCTCTTCTAAAGCTGATTGATTGCTCTCTTCTAAAGCTGATTGATTGCTCTCTTCTAAAGCTGATTGATTGCTCTCTTCTAAAGCTGATTGATTGCTCTCTTCTAAAGCTGACTGATTGCTCTCTTCTAAAGCTGATTGATTGCTCTCTTCTAAAGCTGACTGATTGCTCTCTTCTAAAGCTGATTGATTGCTCTCTTCTAAAGCTGATTGATTGCTCTCTTCTAAAGCTGATTGATTGCTCTCTTCTAAAGCTGATTGATTGCTCTCTTCTAAAGCTGATTGATTGCTCTCTTCTAAAGCTGATTGATTGCTCTCTTCTAAAGCTGATTGATTGCTCTCTTCTAAAGCTGATTGATTGCGCTCTTCTAAAGCTGATTGATT